>CAXKVY010002197.1:0-23012 GCA_964058915.1 Tetropium fuscum
TTATGCTATTTATTATCTAAAATACAAGAAAATACAAACAAAATTTAGTAACCATCTTGCAACATAATTACAATATTCGACGTGTCTACATTTTTTTACATCCAAAAATGTAAAGAACTGATTGGTCAAAGGTCTAGTATGTACAGTTGCGGTCAATAAAAAATAGGCGGACTGCACATATTGATGGCGAGCGCCTCCCTCGGTGAATCATACAAGTTTTCACTAGACAACAAACTAGTTTGATGTTTGGTGTGGTTATAAACTGTGGTGTGGTGCTGTGCAAAGAAGTGAAATTGTTGTGTATGAAAACATAAATATTTACAATAATTATTAGTGGAAATGGAAAGAAAAATAATATATTTTGGTTTCAAGCAAATTAGTTTCCACATTTTTCCGCTGGGAACATAGAATAGGGGAAAAATTGGTTGATTCCCACTTTTGTTTACCAGCACAATAAAAATTTGAGTAACAAAATGCATGTAAAGAGTAAACATGATGTTAAATGACCAGTTTCTCTTCACTTATGGAGTATGGAGAAACGGACAATTTAATAATGTAATAATAATTAAATAATTTAATTTAATTTAATAATTTAAGAGTACAAAATAATTATAATCTACAAAACGTCTAATCTGTCAAACTGCAAATTGACTAGCAAGAACTTACTAGTTGGGAGCGCTGGAGTAAAGTTCGCAGGTCGCCTATAGGCCAGTTGTTCCTGTTGGATAATGTAAATGTTACTTTTACTTTTTCGTCAAATGTGAAATGTGACGTTTATGTCATAAGATGTAATAGTTTATGTCGTCATAATAACAATATAACAAAGAATAGTCTTGTTTAATATTAACTAAAAAGACTCAATTAATATTTTGTAATCCCGCCATTATGCTCTATAACTTCTCCTAATCTCCTGGGCATAGATCTATATAATTAGAAACAATATTCTTCAGTTACTTCTTCCCAAGCATTATTCATAACTTTCAACAAATTCTTAACTTTTCTTGGTCTTACATTTTCCCCTTTCGAATGGTTTTGCCTAATATTGCCCATACATTTTCCACGGGACACATTTTCAGGAACATTTATATTGTGTGTAAAAGTATTCAGTCACCAATCGAGATGTATGCACGGGACAGTTGTCTTATTGGAAAATAAATCCATTGTTAGGGAAGAGAAGCTGGACAGAAGGTAGCATGACAGTTTCCAAAATTCTGCTGTACAAAATTCTGAGATACCTCCTATACGATAGAAAAGACGTACCAGAGAAAGCGGACCAAGTTTTACCGCAATTAGCATGCAGCAGAGCTGCCAAATAGTGCCCAGGCGATATACACGTTAATGCGAACGCGTTTTGTACGCAAAGCGGCAATCCTTGGGCTATTGAGGACACTTCGCGATGCCTATCCATGTCCTATACCATACCAATGTAACTATCATATCTTAGCGTTCGCATACAGAACCTAGAGCTGTGACCTTGAACGCTCCTTCTTACGTAGATGCCTCCTATACGATAGAAAAGACGTACAAGAGAAAACGGAATGTTTTACTGCAATTAGCATGCAGCAGATGCCAACCAGTGCCCAGACGATATACATGTTAATGCGAACAGTTCACTATTAAATCCTTCACCAATATTTACTGAAAAATGACCACTTATATTTGAAAAATGTATGTAATTTTCATCAAATCTTGAATTTATAGGACGATAGACATGGATTTTTTAGATTCTTTATTACCGTTGTTTAATAATATTTTCTTTGCTGCATGGCATTTTAATTAAGAATGAGCAACTCTGCAGCGACCTGTACGACACGACGATGGAAAATTTGTTGCCGCAGCAGCTCTTAAAGTATTGGTCAAAGCAGCATCCTGTTAACCAGTTGACTTTCTAGGACGTCCTGAGCCGGGATTAATTAATCGGTTAATTCATCCATCGTTTCTCCATGTTTTTAAAATATTTAAAACTCTGTTCCTGTTCACATTGTAAAATGCTCTCACTGACCACCCGTCGTCTATTTTCGCGATTATTCCACCTTTAGTTAATTAATTTACATGAGGCACACTTTCTTCTATTTTTCTAGTTTTGTGTTATTTGACAAATGGCACATATTAAATGCATAATACCTTTGATTATATATAATCAAAGATAATACCTAATCTAGGATGTATATTAATAAATCAAATAGACACACATATTTCACACAACTAAACTTTCACAGAAATCTATAATTAGTATTGGCCTTTGACCAGAATTATGAAATAGTAAGTATACCAAGAGAAATATTAGACGGATCATTCAAAAAGACCGAAAACTTATTTACTAGAAATGCCTAGAAACATAATAAATAAATACATTAATAATTCTAGTATATTATGATGTCAGGAGAATAAGTGTACTTAGGAAGAATAGTGTACTGTAAGAATAAATAAGAATACTTTGTGTGCTAAGTTTGGGAAGTTGCATCGCATATGATCGCGATTTTTCCATTAATGGAAATATTTTTATAAATGAAATTTCACTGTGTTAGTTCTAAAACACGGGCTTAATTTTTTATTATACAAATAGTGAAAAAATACCAGTTGTTTTTCTTTTTCGCTCATATACTCGTAACTTGAAAGCTATTCGTTTTAGAAAAATTTCGAAAAGGAAAAAAGTTTTAGAATTAAATTTTACACACAGAGCTCTTTGCGAATCAAATTAGTATTATTATGGCAAATATAACAAAAAAACCTAACTCATTACGGGGACAAAACAAGTTTTTTTTACCGATTTTTTTTCAAGTACTTATTTTATATGCAGGAACTTCATATTTGGCAAAATGTAACTTTTAAATGTGAGAAACTATCACACCAAATTTCATTAAAATCGGTGGTATAGTTTTTGCACAATATTGTTGCTAGGTTTTTGAAAAATTTTTTTTTTGCAAATTTAACAGAGTAAAAACCAGAGCCATATGCTAGAAAAACGTTTCACATATAAAAAGGCACTTAAACTTTCAAATAATGCATTTTGAAAAATTGCAATTGTGGTGATTTTTTTGATAAATATTTATTTTTTTTACATTTGGTAAGCTAATCTACATATTATGCATTTTTAAATTTTTGTTTGATTTTAATTAGTGTCGCTAGAAATTTTTTTCTCAAATGAAAATAATAAAAAGAAATTTACGGTAGAACTCACGAGGCGTGGGAGTGCTGGCTTTCTAACGAAACAAGTCTTAGAAGATACTGACACGCTAATAGTAGAAACGGCAGTAGAATTATCATCGGAAATGAAGCCATCTATAATTGGAGCTGAAGATATCGATGTCTGAGTCATTTTTTGACAAAATGTAACCTCAAGTAGAAATATATTCTTTTGGAAACGGGTAAACGTCAAAAACACCTGTGGACATCGACGTGGAAGATGATTACGATGAAGAGAGAACTCCTGAAAGAAATCGAGGATGCTTTACGAAAAGGCAGAAGAAAACCTACTTCAGTTAGAAGATGAAGAAGTAGATGGCGAAAATGATTTCAAAGTTGCTGTATTGGTACTCAGTTTACACAGGATCAATACCGTGCACCAATACCATCAAAAGAAAATACCCTCTTTTGCTTTTGTTTGCATATAATTGAATTTGTTCATTACAAAATTCAGTAAGAGCGATAGTGAATATAAATTTGAGTAAGTTTTTAATGTATTAATGTTTAAACAGCTACGTGTGTAACCGATTGGGAAAAGTAATATTTTGTGTAACGAGCAGATAATAAATAATAATAGTTAAATAATAGTAATAATAACAAACATAATTATTACTAATATATTTGCACTTTTTAGATATTGTTTTTCAAAACATTGTTTGAACCTCTACCTTTCTTAGAATATTTAAATAAATAATTGAGAATAATATAGTTAAATTCAGGTTAAAATTATGTAATATTCAAGATCATTCTCGAAGACGGCGTTCACACCCTCCACCCAGGGCACCATGACTATCTCGGACACCGTTGCCATCGTGATATTTGTGTTCAGCGACTCCAAGAACCCCCGAATAACTAACGAATTTCTATAAAACTCCAGGAGACGACGTTCATACTGTCCAATGGGCACACTAACCAGAAATCACTGAAAGCATTGACATTTGCCAAAAACAATGGAATCATTATGTTGTGCCATGCGCACACCGTATGCAGCCGCTCGATGTGTGCTTCTATGGTCCCCTGAAGATATTTTATAATCAGGAATGTGCACTCACCAGGAAATCCAGGAAGAACAAAAACCATCCTGGACGAGTAATTACACAGAATCAAATGGATGAACTGTTCACTTCTGCTTATGAGAAAGGAGCAAAATAAGAAACGCTACAAGCGGATTTTTTAACATGGGAATTTGCTCATTCAACCCAAATATTTTCCCAGACGAGTTTTTTGACCTTGCTGAGAACACGGATAGATTACTGGAGCCAAACAGTACAGAAGGAGAAACATCTAATAAACCAGAAGATGAATCTTCGGCTTTGGTCAGCAATGAAATAGAAGAAAGAAAGTGGTGTTATGGAAGAAGCGGTACAACAAGAACAAGATGCAACTCGCAATGAAGAAAATAACGCTAGAGATGGCCAGGGAGATAATTCGAAATAAATTCTTAAAAAAAATTATTATCCTACAGGAAATTTATCCAGTGCCCATAACAAGTGGAGCTAGAAAAAGGAAGACTAGACAAATAATAACCGGAGTTTTAACAACTACTCCTAATTTGGAAGAACTCTCAAGCAGAAAGAAGCAAATAAAAGACGGTGGAATGTCCGTCAATGCAAAAGGAACATTTTCAGTAAGTCAAGTCTCACTGTACAAACAGAACGTGAGGAAGAAGAAGATACGTTTGTAGCCGAGGACTATGAGGATGTGGTTTGTATTTACTACAATGATTTGTATAGAAATTCGAGGTCCAAGCAGCCTTATATTAGTTGCATGAAATGCAACAAGTGGGCAAATTGTGAATGTGCCGGAGTCCCTGAAGGTAAAAATGTTCATTTGTAACATTTGCCAAGATTGATTTCATATTTTGTTACTTTCTCTACCTATATTTTTATGTTATATTGTTATTGCCAATTGTTTTGGGCATATGTAATTTTATACCCCCCTGACTGTTATTTTACACATGTTGTACATACATGTTGTAAAATGACAGTGTAAGATTTTTTTAATTTTATTTTTCACAAGTTTTTAATAGAGATAAGATGTTTTCGTTCAAGTTTAATAAAGTTTATTCAAAGGAATGTGTCAATGTTTCTTCCAATCAGATGTTTCAAATAGTCTCTGCAAAAACGAGTCTCCAATAAATGACATTTTAAGACACCTTGCCCTACTTTTGTGTAATTTGGTAAGTACTTTTAAAACTATTTAACTACTCTTAATGTTTACTTTATGTTTCTTGTATCATCACATGATAATGAAGCGTGCAAAAAAACTTGTTAGAACAACCAGTCTAGGAAATGTTTCGCCTGCCATCTCAAATAAGCGCACCGTATCTGCAGACTAGGGCTGGGCGATTGTCAAAAGTCATAATCGATTTTCAATTGTGTTAAAACAATCGATTTTTTCCATTAATCGATTACAATCGGTTAACCCATTACAATCGATTAATCGGAACAATCGATTATTCGGAATACTCGATTAATCGGGAAAATCGATTAATCGGAACAATCGATTAACCGGAATAATCGATTAATCGGACCAATCGATTAATCGGAATAATCGATTAATCGGACCAATCGATTAATCGGAATAATCGGTTAATTGGAATAATTGATTAATCGGAGTAATCGCTTAATCGGAGTAATCGATGAATCGGAACAATCGATTAATCGGAGTAATCGATTCATCGGATTAATCGTATAATCAATTATTCGATTAATCGGATTAATCGTATAACCAATTATTCGATTAATCGATTAATCAATTATTCAATTAATCGATTATTCGAATAATCGATAATCGAATATATATAATCCATTATTCGATCAATCGATTATTTTTTAAGCACTTATCAAACAATCGATTAAATTTCGATTAATCGATTATCATGCCCAGCCCTACTGCAGACCCTTGTGGCCATTCGATCTCTAATTGTAATCATAATTGCCATTATAGACAAGGGAACTTCACGAATCACGTAAGTAAAATGCTTATAATATAATGTTATGATACTCGCATTAAGATTAAATTTATAGAGCACAATATTTGAGTATAAATATGTCTCAACAAGATTCAAGTCCTCTTTTATTCTATCCTTGTCTTTTATTCTATCCTTGTCCTTGGGCACGAGTTTTTTATCTACAGCGCAGCGATATATGTATGGTTTGTAATCAAAAAAGTAGTTAAATATTTAACTACTTTTTTTGAGTAGTTAAATATATATAATAATATATATAATAATTAATTATAAGTAGTTTAACTTCCAAGTAGTTAAACTACTTTTAGTTATACTCTGACCTGTAAATACCAAAATTCAGATATGTACCTATGTTTCGTAGTTTCTTTTATATTAATGAAAGAATCATTATATTTTTTAAACATAATTTTTTAAGTTCTTTTTCGCCATCTTTTTTTTATTCCTGAAGTTGTACAAAGCAAAGCCAAAAAGCCCTAACGTGTTCACTAATCCTTAGGAAATGCTCTCTCATTTACTTATACAAAATTTTTTGTAGTTCATATGGGAACCATGTGTTATCTTATCGTAGTGCTTGGTCCCACTCACTCACTTAGGCTCACTATTTGCTGATTATATTATTAGCAAAAGAAATAAAACATGAAAGGTCAGTTCGTACATTAAAATCAAATAGAGAGAAAGTTATTTTCTTGGAAGAGGTAATAATGCGCATTAAATGTATATAACTCTAAAAAAGGCGAACCTCGTAAAATGTGCAAAAAATATACTTTTATTGGAAAACTTTCTGGGTAAAGTTAATCCTACACAGTAAAGAAATAAAAGGGAATTCCTTTTTACGATTTTACGAATTGTAAAATCAGATCAGTAATTAAAGGACTGTAGTAAAAAATAAGGAAATCATAAAAGCCCCATAAACGGCTGTAAAAACATCATTAAAAAATCGTGCAAATATTTAATAGTCCCATACCCCTACATAACCCACAACCCAACTGGATTGAATTATATTATTAGGTTGTGTAAGTTAGTCCATATTAACATGCTTGATTTGTATTAATATCAATTTTTGTATGTAATATCAATGTGCAAAATATATTTGAATTTATATAACCTACAGAATATTCATTTTACTTCTCAAGCTACTTGTAAATAGCGTTAAGTAAGCTATATCAGATAAATAAAGCACAGATTATTCATCTCTTTGTTAAATTTATGAATGAAATAACACACCTTTCTTAGACTCCGTCCGGTACTTTTTTGCTAAACCCATTTTTCAATAAATATTGGCAAATCCGATTTATGGAATAACTGGTGTAGAAAGGTTGAATTTTCTACAATTCCAGAAATACCTACCTACCCTTTAAAAGTTTTAATGGAGAGGATTAAGAGACAATATAAAAACTTCTTTGTTCGTTTCAGTCATTTTTTGTTAAACTTGTTTTACAGCACCAAGAAAGTTTTAAACAAATCTCGTTGTCAGGTAGCTAGTTCCAATTTAATGAAGTGTGCCAAGGGGACACATTTGCTCGAGAATTTTACGATTTATATATTTATACAATCACTAACACTTTCTGCTATCAGTTATCGTTAATTAATATATAAGCAACCAGATAATATACGAGTATAAGGTAAGCATGTTGGGAAAAATAGGGGGAAGTTTTCCATAGTTTTTCCATAGCAATTTTCTCACCCTTAAGTGTTTCGGGTCGCTGAACATGAATCTGAACCTAATGATAGAAATTTTGCCCGGAACCAGTTTTTTGTAAAAAAATTAAAGATATTTTTATTTATAAACTACACTGCTGGCCGGGTCGGATAATTCAAAAATATCTTCTGAATAATATAGAATATCAAAATACGGTTTTCAGGACGTTTTTGGAATTTTCATTGGTAATAAATGGCCTGAATATCATGTTTCTATCTTGCTCAAAAACGAAATATACGTGGTGTAAACTAAACCCAAAATATCAAAATTTCTTTCTTACTGAGAATTTAGGAAAACAAAAATCGAGATAAAATTTTTATACCATAGCCCATAGACCAATTTAAAAAAACAAATTTGGCCTTAGATATCTCGCTTATTTTCGAATATAGGGTAGTTTTATTGAAATTAGGAAATTTTTTTGAAAATGCATCCCTTAATGTTTAAAAACAAAGTAAGTAATGGGTTTTTTTCTTATTTTCAAGTAAGCCTCAGTAGCTAGAATAGTCATTTCTTATACAGGGTGCCTGGGAAAACATTTAATAAGCATGTATCACAAAAAGTCTGTAGATTTAAATAAGCTGTGTGTAAAATCCTTTGAACTATATTGTATATGTAATTCAATATTCCCCAGCAGGTAGTTGGAGGAAGTAGTTGTTTTTCAATAGGTTCAACAAGATTTTATGCATTTTAAAGTTTAACATCTTCTGGATAACTGTATGCCTAATGCTTTTATATATAATATGTTCAAATAGAACAAATATAAATAGTAGACTAGGTTTGTGTATTCTAAGAATTTGATTTCCGTCAAAAACTAATGTCATAAAACGTCACTGCAAGTGTTGGAGTATTAATATTTTAAATTCAAGTATAAATGATCAATGAAACAAATCGTACACTGCTCTGAAGATCCTCAATAAAGGTGAAAGAACTTGTACAACTTCTAAGTGGTTCGTTTCCGTGTGTATAGTGGTTCGTTTCCGTATGTATGTCCAGATATAGCACTGGTAAGTGTATCTTCCTTCTTATTCGTCTATTTGCTTATTTCTCTACGTAATGAAATTCTACAAACCCAAGATTACTTTTCACAAATTGTTATTGATTAGGTCAGTAAATATCATTTTGAAATTTTTGATCTGATCTCATTTCTCTCTAATACATCATAACTTATACTTGAGTAGTTCAACAAAACCCTGAATAGGGGGCGTTCGTCTTCATTTTATACAGTACATATATTAAGAGAGGATGAGATCCCTCGAAGTGGCAACATTGATCATTGCAGTTCTCCTGTGAGAGGGACCTTGATCGTGCATAAACTATAGGTAGGTATTAAATTACAATACAAACATTGTTAACTCTTGATATTTGCGGTAAATTTTTTAAGTTTTGCTAATATGAAGTAGGATTAGTTTAACTTATGAATGAATTAATATTTAAATACACATGTTTAGGTACTATAATAAAATATTTCTTTTGCTTTTTTAAGAGCAAATAAATATGAAAATATTTTATATGATCATATGATCTAGTAGCAAAATTTTTATATGATCTAGTAGCAAAATATTTTTAGAAAATTAAAAATGTTTAATAAAGATTAGCAGAAATAAGATTAAATTTAGTTCTAAGAAAATTTTTTCTCATAAGAAATGGCAGCAGGTCTTGTAATTGCTGCTACACGTTTAGAAGAGTTTTCGCGTGTCTTCTCCTAGTTATGTTACTTATTTTGAAAACACCTAGTACCTGTCAGCAATTTTAAGAAAGACATTTTTATTAGTTGGCCTTGCTTTTATAGTGTTTATAAATCCTATTCATATTATATTTCAAATAGTGGTCTGTGTGTGTAGACGCTAACCGATAACTAAAAAGTAAAAAGTAGTTGAGAATCATATTTATGCTGATATGCTATGGACTGCTATGATATATATGGACCTGAATATGCTGTTCGTATTTTTCGTTAGTTAATTTTTGTTCGTAAATAAAGTGGTGTAATATCCATGTAAAAATATTTAAAATTTTGAACCCCAAATGAAACAACTGATTACGTATAAAACCGTAATAACGTTATATGCATACAACCCAAAAATGAATTTAGATCTTGAATATTTCAGATATGATTCAGCAAACATCAGATCAGCAATTTTTAGTTTAAACAAAAACGAAAACAGTTCAAGGTTTTTAAGTCATTATTTCAGCAGTATTAACAAGGACTTATTATACAACTTATCTACATAATTTAAAACTAATTACATGTGTAAATGGTGCACCATGTGTGTTACAAATTTTACCCTTTGACTTAGGTATTATAAATAAAGTACCCAATGTAATAATGCTACAATATTGTTACCTTTGTACTTGATACCTATTTTAATTTCATCTTGATATTTCTAGCCGTTTCTGAGGAAAATGGTCCTGACGGACAGACAGACAACAAAATGACCCTATAAGAGTTCCGTTAGTACCCTAGGTACGGAAACCTAAAAAGATTTTGTTAGTACGGAACCCTTTAAACAACATTTTTTTTGCATTCATAGCCGATTTGTCGCTAAATAGCCCTTTCAAATTTTTATTACATAAGTAGGTACCTTTTATGAGAATTTGAATTAGATTTCGAATAGATATTTTATATATGTATGTAAATTATATAGTAGGTACACTAAAACTGCCCGTTCCACCATTTTTATTTTTATTAAACTTTAAGTTTAAACTTTAAGATAACTCCTAAATATAGTATGATATAAATGATGCAATGCATTGGTCACGGTAGGTGCCGCAGGGTGCGATGTGATGACTTTATAAATATTGTTTTAAAAAACCGCATTATTACTCAATAATAATTTCCAAATACTAATTTCATTTTAATTCAATTTAATACAAATACACTAAACTAATGCAAAAAATATGAAACTGAAAAAATACTAAAAACTAAAAATGCGTAGGTAACTTTTTCTACACAATTTTTTACGTTTTGATTTTTTGTTAAAATTTTCTGTGTAAATTGAAACGATAATGAAGTTTCTCTGAAAAAAAATATTTTCTTGGGAAGGTTTAAACTTCCTGTAAATTTTGCTCTCATGCTGATGAAATACCTTGTAAATAAACGGTAGCATTCTGCGATCTAAAATGAATTTCTTAGTTCATCACTGTCAGTATTAGTTAACAAAAGATGATTGAAATTCATTTCGCGGATAAATAACCCGCTAACAATAATAAGAAAAGCGGCAACATCGCGGGATCTCGTCTTGCGCTATTTACATTATTATATACATGAAGGGATATCACCTTACCTATATTTATAAAGGATCTCTGAGTGACAGAGATGTTTCACATAAAAATTAAAATTGAAATACTTTACCCCTTTGTTTGTGCCCTTAAAGAAAATTAACTTTTAAGGTATGTTCGATAAGCATATTACAAATATACGAATTTTATATAGTGGATCGCAGGTAGTCTACAATATGTAAGGATCTCAGGTTGCATTGAAAATGAGTATATATATATATATATATATATATATATATATATATATATATATATATATATATATATATATATATATATATATATATATATATATATATATATATATATATATATATATATATACATATATATATATATATATATATATATATATATATATATATATATATATATATATATATATATATATATATATATATATATATATATATATATATGTAGGCTATATTTCTTATTTTAAATGTAAATAGAGTTTTTTCGCTTAAAAAATAGACACAATTAACATGTACTTTCATATAGTATGCGTAACTCTATTTTGACAAAAAATGCAGTTAAGGGGTTGTTCCTTAACACGGCAGTATATAGTGGCTATTAAATTACGCGAGAAAGAATATTTGTATTATTAACACCACTATTAATCTAGCCTTCATACGATAAAGATCAAAGAAAAAAACACATTAATTTGTTATACTATATTTGCTAAAATTCTATTTTTTATTGACAATTACATGACCTAAGTCGTACTTTCCTCGAACGCACTTGATTTTAACACCAGGACAATCCTGTACTCTGCCAACTCTACAAAGAACGATGTTATGTTCCTGAAAAATAAAACAAATTGCATCAAACTGAAATATTAGTACTTACATATTCTTATAAAATATAGCCCGATCAATAATAATTATTGATCGTTTCAATAATTTCAATTTTTACCAAAAACAAATGCTAATTGAATAAATTTTAATATTTGGACGCAAATTTAAACCCTCCTGATAATTTTATATCCGTTAATGTTTGTGTTACTTACAAAATACACAAATTATAATTTTAACACTATTAGTCGGGGAGCCCAACAGGGGATTGTGGTATTTACTCAAGCGCGGCAGATTAACATATGGGGGGGATACCTCGCACCCTGTTGAGTACCTCCACCATATCTAAGCCCTCTATACAGGGTGTCCCGTAATAACGTGTACAACGGAAGACTACAGATTCCTGGACTTAAAATAGATAGAATAAGACTAATTCACCGGTATCCTAAATCGCTTCGTTTGGCCGCTATATGGCCTCAAAGTTTCTAAAATAAAATTTAATTTTGTAAATAACTGGAATAGGTATTAATCGATTTTGATTATTTTTGGGGTGTGGATTTCTGATCTCCATTGACATATTTTGGTGATATACCGTGTTTTTTAATAGTTATAACTCACAAACTTAAAAAAATCCTCACCTCGACATTCTCGAGCGCGTTTGATTTTTTTTTTGAAGGAAATAATTCAAGGATAACGGGAAAACTATAATCTGCCGATTTCCGCTTAGCCGAAGTAACAAAAAATGGCCAATAGCGCGTGCAGCTGAAGTGATACATGTATTCTCTTCTCCCTTTGAAGTGTGTACTCTCTCTTTCTCTATCTATCACACTCTCACACCGTCCCGACACTACTTCCCGTCCGCCATCACGCCATCACAGCTGATCCCTTTTACGGTGGAATACATAAAAAATGTAGTATTGTACATGTAAATGTACATTTTTAAGTATTGTTTTATTGATTTTTATTGAAAATATTGTTTTTATTAACCTCGATCATATTAAAAAGCAGTAACTAACACTAACTTTCATAAAAAGCAGTAACTAACACTAACTTAATACATTATAGATATTCTTTATGTACCCATATCTTTACATTCGGTCATTTGTCATTCTACTAAAAATAATAACAAAAGAACAAAAGGAAAACATATCACCTACTCTGTGCCCGATTCGCTATCACTTGAATAATTTCCAAGTCTTCACTTTCATTGGCACATTCATTATCATTTATTAAAATATCATTAAGTTCGTTAGGTGTTTGCAGACCCTCAAACCAATGAATCTGGTATGAATTGTTTTTTGAATCCAGCCTTGGTTAAGAGGATTTATTGACATTTATAAGTCCCAAGTTGCAAACACTCCACTCTTTCTTAAAAAGTCATCAAAGCTCAGATTTTGCCACCTTCTAGGGCTGTTCTTTTACAAAAAATAAAAAGAACTAACCAAATAGCGGTTATATGGACTAGTGTTACAAATATCATACCAGTGTTTTATGATCCTTTTAACCAAGGCTGAATACAAAAAAACAATTCATACTAGACTAAGCACCATATATTATAGTTCCTCTTTGTGATAATTTTAACAACAATATCAAGGGATATTTTATTTTGATCTGTTTGCGATTAGTTATTAGGCTTATTAGCTATTGCTATTAGGCAGTATAATGTTTTAGTTAGTGTTATTTAGTGCCTTATTATATTTTTAATTATATTTAAGAATGTAAGTACCCTATATAATAATAATAATAGTAATAATAATATTTATTTATTCCAACAGGAAAAAAACCCAATTACAGGAATAAAAGCAATACAAGTAGCAATAATAATTAAAATATAACAATATAAGTAGAAGTAAAATAATACAAAACAGCAATACAATACATAAGACGTAATACCTATTAGCCAAACTAAATATGCATATGCATAATATGCATATATGGCAAAATATAACATACAAACAAAATATAATTTACTACAGCAAATCAAACAAGTACCTAATAATACTTAAGCTAACCGAGCTACCCAGTTACATATACTCTTCAAATTATCACAGTGAATATCACAATCAGAAGCGATACGATTGAACAGTTCAGACATCAGAGATATTGGGGACTCTTAAAATATTTGATCTAGGAGCAACACAGTAAAATAAAGTTTGCTGTCTAGAATTTAGGCAAGGGATCAGAAAATTTATTTTATTTAAAATATCAGGGCAATCAAGCTTGACTTTCAAGATATTAAATAAGAATCTAATTAGCATGATATTGCGTCTAGTTTCTAAAGAGTCAAAATTAAATCTCGCAAGGAAATAATTCTGATCCACACCTCTAGGAGGACAAGATCCATCTTGCAAAAAGATCAAAAACTTAAAGAACTTTCTTTGGATCGATTCTAAATGTTGACAATGAACGTGATAAATCGGATACCATATAATCGACCCGTATTCTAGTGTTTGACATCACCAGAACATAAAACAGAGATTTGAAGGTACTTATATTGGAAAAGTCCCGGCAATTGCGGTAAATGAAGCCATAAGATTTAAAGGCACTAGAAACAATATGGTTTATATGTTCAACAAAAGTGAGTTTGCTGTCAAAATAAATACCCAGATCTTTGAATACATCAACTCGGCTGATGATGTTATTCCAATGAAGTAGTTGTGAGTATAAGATGAAGTTTTGCGAGTATAAGTCATTACGTTACATTTAGCTATATTTACTTTAAGATGATTTGTCTCACACCATGAAGACATTCTGTTAATGCAGTCTTGAAGATTGATGGAATCTGTTGTAGAATAGTTACTTTCAGAGTAGAGTTTAAAATCATCGGCAAATAACAAATGCTCACAAGTAATGACTTCAGGAAGATCATTAATAAAGGCTCAGATTGGAACCTTGTGGAACTCCCGAAGTTGGAGAAAATTATATTGAATTGAAATTTTGATATCTGACCATAAAGTGTCTATCGCTTAAGTAGGAGGTGAATAATTTAATCAATGCTTCAGAAAAACCAATACGTTCTACTTCAAAAGGAGTATGTTATGGTCAATTTGATCAAATGCTTTTTGGAAGTCCGTATAGACGACATCAACCTGTCCTCTATTTTCGAAAACCGTAGAGACATATTGAGTAAAAACCGCCAAATTAGATATTGTTGACCTCCTTTATATGAACCCATGTTGGCGTGACGAAACAAGCTGCCTGGTAGAGTAGTAAAGTTTTAAGGTTAAAGTAGTAAACATCATTTTGATTTCCCTTTTTTGGTAATGGGCAAATATATGTTCTTTTCCAATAAGACGGGAAGGAAGAATTACGTAGGATGCAATTGAATAAGATCTGTAGTGGTTCGGAAAAAACATACGCACAGTCTTAGATCAAAACTGGGAATACCATCTACGCCCATTGTAAAAGTATCCTTAGATCGTTTCAGATTTTGTATAATATCTTCATATGAGATATTCAGTCTAAGAAGTCCTAGATTGTCGTGTAAAGAAAACTCAGATGGATTAACTAGTTGTGATTGAATGAAGACGCTGTTAAAGTAGTCACCAAACGCATTAACGATATCAGTAGGACTGGAAAGTTCACTGTCGATATAGAACATTACAGAAGGGATACGTGAGGAACCTTTCTTTTTATTAATAAAGTTCCAAAACTTTTTGGGATTACCAGATAATGATCGCTCAGATTCCTTGATAAATATTCTATAAGCCTCATTAATCAGACGTTTAGATTTAGATCGGTGAGCTTTGAAAGCATTCTAGAGATCAGGTGATTTCATTTTTATTATATATCAATTTTATTATAATTTTAGTATATATTATAGTTCTTCTTTGTGGTGATTTTAACAACAATATCAAGGGATATTTTATTTTGATGTGTGCAATTAGGCACACATTTTAATTAGGTATTACTCAGCTATTAGGTATTTTTTATATTTTATATTATATAAACATGTAAAATATGAAATAAAATTAAAGAGCAAGGCTAGCGATTGTTTGTTTTTCTTATATGCTTGTTTGCGTTTATTTTTTGTTTGAAAAATAACTATGAAATAAATTCTGCGTTGATAATAAAATTATCGTTTACCAAATCTCAAGTCGTTACTTTGACTGCATTATATTTTCGAGCATACCCTATGCTCGAAAATATAATGCAGTTTTTTCGTCTTCCATGTTTATTTTAGGTAATATAACGAATCAAATGGCGCAAAAATTATATTTGATAAATGTCGTTTAGTAAACTTGATTTTCTATCATTTTGAAGGGTGTCTGCCAGACCTTAGGCATGTGGAGAAAATGTTTGCTTAAGCCAAATTGTTTATACATATTCACGATCTTACTAACAATGTTAAATTTTGCGTTGATAATTATCGTTTACCAAATCTCAACTCGTCACTTTGATAGCGCCTGCCGGCAAATGTATTTCACTTTTCTCGTCTGCCATGTTATTTTTGGGTAACATATGACAAAGCGATTCAAATGGCGCAAAACATATTTTTGATAATTGCCGTTCAGTAAACTTGATTTTCTGTCACGTTGACGGGCGTCTGCTTCGGATTGACTATATTATTCAAGTATCTATTGATTATTTTTGACAAATGTAGTTCGCATATAGTAAAAACACTGTTTTTAAAAGCCGACTTTTAGTTAAGGAACACGACCTCGGGCGGCAGACGGTCGGTTCTGGCATATCCGGATAGCCCAAAGTCGAACTCCATCGGTTAGAATTTTGATAAGTCTCGTTTTTCGAGTCAGCTCTCGTACTATCACGGCATGCAACTAGATGTATGTACGAGTATATCTCCTTATGAATTATGGTGATTGTTACCTGTAAATTGTGTCCCATTCCAGGGATATAAGCTACCATTTCTTTACCGTTGGACAGCCGGACTAAAACGCATTTTCTATTAGCAGAATTTGGTTTCTTGGGTTTCTTGATTAAAGTTTTTAACACAACACCTTTCATAAAGGGATTGCCATCTAAGGGACGGCTCGGAAATCTCTTTTTAATGTGAGGACCAGTCCGATGCATTTGATACAAGGAAGCCATTGTTCTTTCTGAAACGTAACATGTAGTTGTAGATTAGTCCGTTTATAATAATAGCGAATAATTAACTCCAATTAGATAAACGCAACCATGTAGAATATTAAAGCAAACACAAAATTGCTTCATGTTTATTCAACTTATATCTGCATATTTCTGTAAACTGGGAGTAAAATGGTGTGGATTATAGGACAAAACATTTTCGCATATATTATGCTAGATTAAAATAATTTCTTTGTGAAATAATGACATGCGGACCTTTAGGGTTTCAATTACATATATTGATGTAAAAACTTTGTTAATTTAGGGAAGACCTGCTTACCAACTTTAACATTAATTTATTTTAGTCCGCTTGATGCCATACAGAAAATGGCACAGAATTATGTTCATAACTCCTACAAAATAAATGTATGAAATATGCGAATATAAGTAATAATTTAAAATGCGGTATATCTCATAACGCTCCATATAAATGTGGTATAAAATTTCGTATAAAATATTTATCAGTGTAATGAGATATTGTTTCACACTAGGATTTTTTTTCTAGAGTAATGAGTCATTGAACTAGCCCTTACAGCCCTCTAATGTTGGGTTGTTGGGTTACAAAAATTGATATGATAAAATTGATTTACACATCCTCTATTAAATAAATTCACTGCACGCAAAACTCGTTATGACAAGTATTGCCACTGTTCTCGTTTTCTCTAATCTCTAGATAGTTAGTTTTGGAAACAAAATTAAGTAGGTATATGAAAGACCCCTCATTTTTTCTGAAAATTCACGTCTTAAAATCCGTCGCATCAATTTAGAGATTAAGTTCGTTATTAAGTTCATTGCTATTTATATTTATTATGTAAGAAGTAATCTAGGGTTGGTAGAAATCCATTACAAAGAGAAATCAAATGAAAAACACATCAGTAGATTGTATCTGGACATATATACGGAAATGAATCGTTGATAAGTTATTTTGAGTTATTATAGTTATTTTGAGAAGTTATTGGTCACTGAATTTATTATGAATACCTACTATTTTCATGGTGATATTTTTATGTGACATTAGTTTTGGATAGGAACTCACATTTATAGAAAATAATCACCTATACCCTGGTTACGAAATAGTGTGGAGTAATTCATCACCAGCATATGGACGGCTCAGAGGGACATGAGGGGCGAGGGGAACGAAATTCCATAGGCGTATCATTGTAAAGGGGGCAGAATAAAAAAAATGAAATAAAATATCCAAGTTATTAACATTGTTTTTAAGTGTACTTGTGATGGTTCTTTTTTATTATCTTAAGAAAAATACTGTTATTAGATGGTTCTAAAAATATGTGATATGTATACTCTGTACGTTTTCTTTAGACTTCGCTTGTCATATCTTCATGGTAATCTCCTGTTCGCCGCGATTTAAACACATTTAAACCATTTTCCAGAAATCCTGATGCACTTCCGATATGCGTAATTATCAGCTCCTTTTCCAGATGGTGCTTTGAGTCCTGTAGAGTATCCAAATGTAATCCAAAATGCAGTCCTGTCATACTTTTGCAACGGTATGCCCCTCGTTTACCCAAGTCTAGTCTAAATAATAAATTTTTCTGTCTGACATCCGAAAATCTCGCATGTTTTCCAAATATTTTCATCGCCATAAAACAATTTCGTTTTTCTCAATAAGAAGACTTTTCTGATTTCGTTTTATATGACGAAAATTCATCTCGTGCATAGTTCTCAAAAGAACTTTCCGAGATAACTTGGGTAAAGATTGATCGTCAGAAATAGCAAGTGAAATTATCTTCAGTGTCGGAATCTCATTTATAAAAAAGAAACCATGGATAATCCGGCGAATTGCGTATTTGACATCTTCGTCGACGTCAATTTTCTTTCTGTCACGAGTTTTCGTTTTCTTCTTATTTGCAATGGGTTCCTCATCTGTAATTGCACGAAACACACTATTCACACAGACTTTTGTTAACGAAGCGCATATATCAACTGCCTCAGTTTTAGTGATTCCAGAATACCGTTTCAATATTCCTTCGTATATATTTTTGATCATTTTCAGCTCTCCTCCTATCAAATTCGGTCGCTTACGATTGGATTTATTGGTTTTAGAACCACTACTACTCGCATTCGTCGATTCCTTGGCATAAAAACACTAAACACTCGCGTATAACACAATATTATAATTAATTTATATCGCGAATCAACTGTGCATAAGACAAAATGAAACGCCACTGTCGCGTCAAAACATGCATGAAACAGCGCATGCGTCAATATATCCACCGAAATCCCGCGTCTTTGCCTCTGACCAATGAAATTTCATTTAATTTAGAACCGCCTAAAACTCACCAATGAAAACACGTTGCATTTGCTATAGCGGCGCACCTAGCGGTAGACCCGGTTACTAATGAGTTCTGCCCACCATTTCTATAGAGTGTACACAAATTTGCACACTAATAGGCAGACCGTTCAATTGTGATTGTGGTGTGATATTATGTATATATGAATCACTCAACACTATTTCGGAACCAGGGTATAGTCTACTATTCATATATGTTCTATTTGAACATATTGATATATAAGTATCAGAATATGTCGAATTTTAAAATGCGTAAACTCTTTAGAATATATTAAGGCAACTACTTTTCCTAGCTATAGCAGTCGTATCGTATGGTCGTACGTGAGTAGACGTTGAAATAGAGCTCCTCATTACTTTTATTGTTTTGGCTGTATTTTTTGCCTAAAATCTATAAGTTTGTGAAGTCGAAATTTTGTGAATAAGTTGTATGTGCATAGTGCTAGTCTGGATTATTCATCTCCGTTGACTTTGATATTGGTCTGTTAGTGGAAATAATTTTGTTGATACTTATACTATTCTTCGATATAGTGATAAGTCATGTTAACTATGACGTTGACAAATGCGAAATGGACAACACGGAACAGCTTATAAATAAAGCATGTATGAATTTTGCTAATCAACTTAATAAAAGATAATTTTTCTATATTTTCGATTTTTCATTATACTAAAGTTTACAGAAAGCATATACTACATATTATATATTTACATATTGTACTATATAATAGTTTTTTAATAGTTAATTTGACCAAGATTACAAATAATGTTTGGCAAGTCATAAAATATACAAATATATTGCTAAAAAAACACAAATTATAAATACACATGTCCCAGCCAAAATGTAAAAAACAACAACAACAATAATTCATAAATTATAAAACAAGTGGTGTAAAACGTAAGAATTACTCAATATAAATATGTATTTAAAACAGGAAAAGTCATGTCCATTGCCTAAATCATGATTCATAACATCAAGCAAGTAGCATCAAATAAATTGTCAAAAATTCTGATATTGCAACACCACATACAATAAGGCATCAGCGGCACGTGACATTTATGGGCGTGGGTTGTTGGCGTAGTGGTAAACCAGAGTTATAATGTTAAATTGACTTCATTTGAAGATATTTGACAACATTTACAGCCGACGAGATATAGAGAGATATGTGATGCTGGATAGTAATAGTCATTTGAATAAAACTCGCCAGGTAACAATCAACAACGTATATTTGATATTACCATCGCATTTGATATTAACACAGCATGTTACAGACTGTTGCAGAATGTGCAGAATGTATGCGGGCGACCTAGTTACCGCATTATATAACGTTGTCTAGGTCAGTATGTATACATCCACAATAGTTGCATTAAGTCGGCCTTGATCTAAGGAATATCTTCGTCAGCATTTTATTGCATAGTGTTTTATACATGCAATCGTTTGCTTTTAAAGAATAATAAATAAGAAATATTCACATTGAATAACAAATAAGATATTGAGAGCACGTGTGGCCATTATGTCACTACAGAGAGAAGTAAAATAAAATTTACACAGTATTTTTACTGGACAGTGGAGATTGTTACAAATAAAGCAAAATTGCAAATGTCTCAAAAAGTTATAACCTCAACCAATAGAATCCTAGTACAAACAAAAGGGAATTTAATTATACATAATTTGACGTAGGAAATATAAATTGTTCCGTTTAAACGAATCGAATCCACAACCTCCTCATTTTTTGAGGTCGAATAAAAACAAACGAAGCGAAAAAAAATTGCTCAAGTTGGGCTATAATCAGAGATATAGAGGTAGGAGAATGAGCTTCGCGATGCGCGAACTGCCTAACATAGTGTGCCGCCATATTATACACTGACCAGAGGCGTGCGTGACATTTTTTTTGGCAGGATTATTTAAAAAAATCGATGTGTCAACCAGTAAAATACATAATTAAATATGCATGTGGTCAATGGGGTTGGATTTTAAAACAGGCTCAATTATTTGTATGACTGAATTGCAGTCATTTTATCAACGATCATCCACTTAATATTTATTTTTCACAAAGAGAACTAAATGAATATGCAAACTGTTTTGTATTTATTTAATCTTTAGGAACTCTGGTGATTTAAACATATCAAGAGTAATTTGGCAAAGTATCTTTTGCCAAAGTATCGTAAGTCACTTTCTCTAAATTTTACAGTACGCACCTTTTATTGGCTAGATAATGGGCGCATGCAGGAAATTTAACAAAATTTTGAAATACTTATATAATTCAGTACTTTAGCACTGCTATATTTTGAAAATTTTGTTCAATTTCCTGCATGCGCCAATTATTTAGACAATAAAAGGTGCGTACTGTAAAATTTAGAGAAAGTGACTTACGATCCTTTGGCAAAAGGTATCCATATGTAGTACTACTGCTAAAAGTGAATTAAACAATCTAAATCAGAGAAACAACTTTTATTATACATGCAAATATATGATTTTATCATCAAAACTTAGGAACAGTTGCTGTAAGAAAAGTTATACTGCCCCGATCTCCCAGTGCGGCAATTGTGGGTATCCTTTGAAAAATTTTTCATCTCATATTTCGATGTTACAAACAATACAACTGGAATTTCTCCCATAACATATAAACTTGAAAAGAAAGAACACAGTTTTAATTAATAATATAACATATAAACTGTACAAAACGAAACTAAAATATAGAATTAATTACTGGTGATTATAATAAAGTATATAAAATTACCGTAAACAAAATATTTACTAGGAAATTGCATGCTCTTAAAATCATAAAACAAAATAAAATAAAAAAAGAATTACAGTACTCAAAGCACCATAAAAACCTTTAAATGTCTACATTATGCAACACCAAGAAATAAAATCATAAGAACACACCTTAACTTTCTCTTACGAGTCTTTTTATGATGACTGCTACTGCTCGTGGACGATGATATGTTGTCCGTAGAACTGAAATAGAAAAATTGTATTAGGTACATTTTATGTATTACTTTATCAAGCCTTCTTCTATAGTCTTTAATACCTTCTTTTTTTGTACATTTTCGCAGTTTTCTTTTTTCTGTTAAGTGATTGTGCTGCGTCCTCACTTGCACCCGTTGAAATATTAGAAGAAACATCTGCTGGCGAGTAAGACATATCAGAACTTTTATCCTTTTGAATACCAGATGGCCCGGCTTGCACGTCAGGCACCACAAATTGAGTCAATAAATTCGTACCATTTTCTTCAATGTACGTTTTCCAGGAAATTCAACAAAATCTTCCTTTTGGAAATGCTTAGAGCAAACTACTTTGTTGACCGACCAACTAAAATTTGCTTCTTCAATTTCCAAGGCTTCCAGCCACAAATTTTGGTAAAATTTGTTACGAGGAAATCTGATTGAACAAATCAATACGATTATGCATAACAATAATAATATATTAATATATTTCCTAATATATTTCTTTGTAATTATTAACAACATAGTGTAAATTGATAATAGATGTACGTAATGAAGGCGGCCATCCATTACCTACATCAATTTATAGTAATTTATAGAAAAATAAATTAAGACAGTCTGAAGATACGCCACTGCAATGGTGATAAATACTTACCGGTGGAAAGATACTCCGGGAGGCTTTCGAATCCGGTAATTTTTGCAGCACTTTACGATACAAGACATAATGTGCACCTTCAAATAAATATT
>CAXKVY010002198.1:0-10914 GCA_964058915.1 Tetropium fuscum
ATGAGTATGTATTAATATATTGAAAAAATGTATCGCATGATTGAAATATATCCTAATCAACGTTTCTTACAAAAAAATTTATGGAGAGATAAGGCAAATGAACCGCTAAAATGTATTCAACTTCAAACTGTCACTTACGGTATAAATTCAGCTCCTTATTTAGCGACGCGCTGTATAAAACAATTGGCAGAAGATGAGTATCAAAATTATCCACTCGTTTCAAACGCAATACTACATCAATGGTATGTAGACGATATTCTATGCGGTGCATACTCTAAAAATTAATTACGAGTTTAATTATTGAATTGAATTATTGAATTGAATTGAGTAGAATTAATTAAAGGAACAACTTATCGACATGTTAAGTTCAGCAAATTTCACACTTCATAAATGGTGTTTCAACGATAAAACTTTCATAAAACAACCCACACAAGGTCATCAGGAGTTAAAAATTGAGAATGAAAGATTTTAGGTTTCTCATGGAATCCAATTAGGGATCAATTTAAAATTACAATTCCTGATTTCGACATTTCTCAGGCGTACACTAAACGTAGTGTTCTGTCGAGCACTCATTGTAAGTGTCATTGTAAATTTAACAAATTTGGGCTGGAAAAATAGATTGCGATGAAATTTTACCCACAGATTTACTCAAAAATTGGCAAACATTTATACAAGGAATTCCGATTTTATCAAACCTTTCTATTCCTAGATATCTATTTTCTCTTTTTATCTAAATCTAAACGTCTGATTGATGAGGCTTATAGAATATTTATAAAGGATTCTGAGCGATCATCTGGTAATCCCCATCTTATCTGGTAATCCCAAAAAGTTTTGGAACTTAAAAAAAAGAAAGGTTCCTCACGTATCCCCTCTGTAATGTTCTATAACGACAGTGAACTTTGAATGAACATTCCTACTGATATCGCTGATGGGTTTGGTGACTACTTTAACAGCGTCTTCATTCAATCACAACCAGTTAATCCATCTGAGTTTTCTTTACACAGCAATCTAGGACTTCACATAGACTTACTAAATATCTCATATGAAGATGTTTTACAAAATCTGAAATGATCTACATTTACAATAGGCGTAGATGGTGTTCCCAGTTTTGTTCTAAGAGACTGCATATGTTTTTGTCTAGCCACTACAGATCTTATTCAATTGCATTCTACGTAATTCTTCCTTCCGTCTTATTGGAAAAAAACATATATTTGTCCAATACCAAAAAAGGGATATCAAAATGATGTAGCAAATTATAGAGGAATTTCCCTACTGCGTAATTTCTCTAAAATCTTTGAAACCATACTGTATAGTAAACTTTACTACTCTACCAGGCAGCTTATTTCGTCACGCCAACATGGGTTAATACAAAGGAGGTCGACAATATCTAATTTAGCGGTTTTTACTCAATATGTCTCTGAGGTTTTGGATAATAGAGGATAGGTTGATGTCGTCTATACGGACTTCCAAAAAGCATTTGATCAGATTCCATACTCCTTTTGAAACTAGAAAGTATTGGTTTTTCCGAAGCATTGATTAAATTATTCACCTCCTACTTAAGCGATAGACACTTTATGGTCAGATATCAAAATTTCAATTCAATATCATTTTCTCCAACTTCGGGAGTTCCACAAGGTTCCAATCTGGGCCCCACATTGTTTTTATTTTTTATTAATGATCTTCCTGAAGTCACTACTTGTGAGCATTTGTTATTTGCCGATGATTTTAAACTTTACTCTGAAATTAAATATTCTACAGATTCCATCCATCTTCAAGACTGCATTAACTGTCTTCATGGTATGATAGCTAAATGTAACCTAATGACTTATACTCGAAAAACTACATCTTATACTCACAACTACTTCATTGGGAATAACATCATCAGCCGAGTTGATGTATTCAAAGATCTGGGTATTTATTTTGACAGCAAACTCACTTTTGTTGAACATATAAACCATATTGTTTCTAGTGCCTTTAAATCTTATGGCTTCATTTACCGCAATTGCCGGGATTTTCCAATATAAGCACCTTCAAATCTCCGAATTATATGTTATCCGATTTATCACGTTCATTGTCAACATTTAGATTCGATCCAAAGAAAGTTTTTAAAGTTTTTGATCTTTTTGCAAGATGGATCCTACTAGAGGTCTGGATCAGAATTATTTACTTGCGAGATTTAATTTTGACTCTTTAGAAACCAGACGCAATATCATGCTAATTAGATTCTTATTTAATATCTTGAATGGCAAACTTGATTGCCCAGTTCTTTTAAATGAAATAAATTTTCTGATACCTCGCCTAAATTCTAGACAGCAAACTTTATTTTACTGTGTTGCTCCTAAATCAGATATTTTAAGTCCCCAATATATCTGATGTGTGAACTGTTCAATCGTATTGCCTCTGATTGTGATATTCACTGTGATAGTTTGAAGAGTATATGTAACTGGGTAGCTTGGTTAGTTTTAAGTATTAGGTACTTGTTTGATTTGTTGTAGTAAATTATATTTTGTTTGTTTGTTTTATTTTGCCATATAGGCATATTATGCATATGCATATTTAGTTTGGCTAATAGGTATTACGTCTTATGTATTGTATTGCTATTTGGTTTTATTTTACTTCTACTTATATTGTTATATTTTAATTATTACTTGTATTGCTTTTATTCCTGTAATTGTTTTTTTTTTCCTGTTGGAATAAATATTATTATTATTATTTTCCAATAATAATCTTCTACAAATTGAAAAACACGAATTCTCAGATGCTTCTTTAGTAGCTTACGGGCATGCATTTTTGTAAGAGGTATATACGCTGACAAAACGGCTTCTATTAATCTATTATGTTCAAAATCAAGAATCGCGTCGTTAAAAACTATATTGCTACCACGTCTTGAATTATGTGGTGCACTTTTACTTTCAAGGTTAGTGCATAAAATAATGTCAATAATATTCCAAAAGGTTAATAAGGTCATACTATGGACTGATTCAAAAATAGTTTTGGCTTGGCTAAATTCATCACCTTCAAGATGGTCTACGTTTGTAGCAAACAGAGTTTCCGAAATTCATGAACTCACTACAAATTATGAATGGTATCATATACGTTCAAGCGACAATCCAGCAGATTATCCTTTCTCGAGGTTTAAGCCCATCCGAAATCATTTCAAAAGAACAGTGGTGAACAAAAGGACCGTCTTTTCTACTTAAATACGAATTTAATCTTCCAAAAGATTTAAATGAATCTTCTACTATCGTCAATGGTCCAGAAGAAAGAAAGGTTATACACACTACACTCTTATTATTACCGAACCTATCTTTCCTTGGTCTAGGTTTTCAAATTTCTTTTGCTTCAGCGATCATTGGCATATTGTTTGCGATTTGCAAACAATATGAGAAAGAACACAAATACGGGACTATCAGTTTCTGAATTACAAAACGCACTTTTCAGAATTATTATATGTATGCAAAAAGCAAGTTTTACTAAGGAACTTAAGGAATTAAGGAAAGATAAATCACTTACAAACAGTACAATTACGTCCCTAAATCCATTTATTGACGACGAAAATATATTACGGATAATCGGGAAGGCTTACTAATGCTAACATTAACTATAATCAAAACACCCCATTATTTTACCCTAATAAAATTACGTTGTCAGATTATTAATCAAAAAGGAACATGTCAACCTTTTTCATGCTGGAGCACATTTAAGGGAAAATTCATGGACTAAGGAAGTAAAAGCTGTATTGCAATCTTGCACAATTTGTCATCGCTTTAAAGCACAGTCAGCTCAATAACTAATGGGTTCCTTACCTAAGGACAGAATTTCCGTTTCAAGGCCATTTATAAAGGTTGGCATTGATTTCGGTGGTCTTATGATTAAACAATCACGATTACGTCGATCGGTTACGACAAAAGGTTATTTTGCATTGTATGCGTGCATGGTAACAAAAGCTATACACATAGAAGTAGTATCTAATTTATCGACAGAAGCATTCATGCTTATATTAAAACGGTTTATCGCTAGACGAGGAAAGCCTACTTCGATCTATAGCGACAATGCAACCAACTTTCATGGTGCAAACAATAAACATATAGAACTTAATGCGTTTTTTAAGTCAAAGGAAAATCTAAGTTCAATTTATAATTTTCTTTCAATAAGAGAAATACAGTGGAAAGTTTTTCCACCAAATTGCCCACATTCGGGAGGATTATGGGAATCAGGCATTACATCCATGAAGTATCATCTTCGTAGAATAGTAGGTAATGCGTCTAATCTTTGAAGAGTTTACAACGTTCTTCAAGAAGTTGCATTATTTGATCAATGTAGACTTCATCACATTGTTTGCATGGAATTTCGTATATACAGTGTGTAGTTTTTTCAAGTGGATTTTTGTCTCTTAATGTTGTGTAAAGGAATTTTAAGTTGTTTGTATTTTTGTGTGCTGTGTGAATATCATGTTTTTAAAATGTTTGAAATATTTTCTGATAGTTGTGGTATATATATATATATATATATATATATATATATATATATATATATATATATATATATATATATGATGATATATATATATATATATATATATATATATATATATATATATATATATATATATATATATATATATATATATATATATATATATATATATATATATATATATATATGTATATATATATATATATATATATATATATATATATATATATATATATATATATATATATATATATATATATATATATATATATATATATATATATATATATATATATATATATATATATATATATATATATATATATATATATATTATGGCAAGGCAATATATGTTTTACGAGTATTAGTTGCATTGATTAGTGGTGGCGGAGAATTGTAGTATTTGTGAATTCTGTTCTTGAAAATTTTGTTGATTAGAAAAAAAGGATAGTTATTATTTATTAAAACGTTTTTTGCTTTTTCTATGCATTCTTTTCTAAAAATGGCAGACGTTAGTTTTATTGATTTGTCTGCAATACCAATTACTACAGTTTTTTATGGTTGTAAGGGCATTTGAGTTGAAATTGGTATATCTAGCACACCATGTTGTTTTTGTATTCCATTTTGTTAATATTTCAGTTTTATTATTTATAAGACTTAAGTCTAAGAAATTTATTGTATTTTCTGATTCGTTTTCAATTGTAAATTTTATTTTTGGATGGTAACTATTAAATTTATTTAGGATAGAATATTTATGTTCAGTTGGAAATGCAGTTATGCAATCATCAACATAACGTTTGAAAAATGGTATTTTATAGTTTAATGTTGGAATTATGTTTTTTTCTAAATCTTCTAGTACTAATTCTGCGATTGTACTGGATATTGGTAAACCCATTGCATAGCCATATGTTTGTTTGTAATATGTATTATTGCATTGAAAAAATGTGCAATTTAATGTGAGTTCTAAGGCATATAAGAACTCTTTTATTGGTAAAGAAGTATAATTTTTTATTTCGTTCCAACGTTTATTTGTTATATTTTTTATCAGGTCTATTGGTATATACCAATTCCTGGTATATAGAAATTCCTTTACAGAACACTAAAAGACAAAAATCCACTTCAAGAAACTGTATATACGAAATTCCATGTAAACAATGTGATGAAGTCTACATTGGTCAAACAATGCAACTTATTGAAGAACGTTTAAAAGATCACAAATATACAGCTAATGTTACAGCTTTAAAAATATCTAATGAAACAGGTCATCAATTTAACTACGAAAATACTAAAATTATTAATAAAGAACAAAATTATAAAACAAGGCTAATTATGGAATCAATTTATATTCAAAAAAATCCGAATGCCTGTAATAACAAGAAAGATACAGAACATCTTTCTACAATCTACAATTTATTAATATAAAAGTATTACATAAATTAACAAAAGACATTCTCTCTCTTGTTCTATCTCCGTCTCCACGAAACTTGCAAAGGTCAATTGGAAGGAGATACGAAAGATTAGAATCTACTAATATAACAACAAAGGGCGCCACTGGCGTTACGCTACGCCAGAGAGGAGAGCAATGAGACAGAAGCAGGTGAAGTAGGTTCGAGAATCTTGTGGATATGTAGAATGTTCCCAGGCAAGTACAATGCAATAACACTCACCTCTGTCAGCTCTTTAGCTCACCAAAACTTACAGGATCCACTCACTTTATTTACTGACCTAAACTCCAACACATAGGCACAGCAATTCTATTAAACGGCAGTCAGGAGTCAGGTTCTCACTAGTCGAAGACTTACTTAAATAGCTCTTAGACATTCAAAGAGAATACAATAAAAATAAACCAAATATAGTTAATTAACTGAAAGGAACTGCAACTCAGCTGACATGAGAAAGTCAATGATTATTTTCTGCTGATATTTTTTGACAACTATCAAAGTCTGACAAATTAATATAAAACAAAATGAACAACAATGAACACAAGGCGATACAAGGCAAGGCAAGGCGATTGCACCTCTCGCAAATCAGCTAATGCCGATTACAGCATAACGTCCAAAGCGAAAATATAACTGAAAGCAAACGAACCAATTATGTTGCATGAATAGGATGTCGAAATATATAATATGTAATACAAATACATAATACAACACTCTATATAAACTTATATACGTACATTATACCTACTTACTATAAATATACATCTACATAATATTAACATAACCAAAATTAGAATAATAATGAAATATAAAATAGCCTAAGTTCGTTTCTTGACTGTTCTTCCCTATGATACTAATCGAACAGTCTAGTAACCTTAAAAATTTATGGAAAATCTCATGTTTCCTATGTCAAATATGTCATAAATAAAATACTCTTTTGAAAAAGGCCCAAAAAAGGGACCGAAATGTCAAGTAATATAATCAGTCGTTTTATTGCTACCATCCTAAGATAAAGCCTCCAAAAATAAATAAATATAGCAAAGAAATTAGAAAATATATATATATATATATATATATATATATATATATATATATATATATATATATATATATATATATATATATATATATATATATATATATATATATATATATATATATATATATATATATATATATATATATATATATATAGATATATATATATATATATATATATATATATATATATATATATATATATATATATATATATATATATATATATATATATATATATATATATATATATATATATATATATATATATATATATATATATATATATATATATATATATATATATATATATATATATATATATATATATATATATAGATATATATATATATATATATATATATATATATATATATATATATATATATATATATATATATATATATATATATATATATATATATATATAGATATATATATATATATATATATATATATATATTATATATATATATATATATATATATATATATATTATATATATATATATATATATATATATATAAAGGGTCCGCCAATAGGGACGCTCGATCTTTGACAGCTCATGGCGGCCATGTTGTTTGTGGTAGAGTTGGCAAACGTAGTTGTTATTATTCAGTGTATCTTCACAAATCACCATGAACCAATTCAGCCGCGAGCAACATGTGCAAATCGTTAAAACTTATTACGAAAATCATTCATCGGTTCGAGCAACGTTCCGCGCGCTCCGCCAATTTTACGGTGCAATTGATCGTCCTGCTGAGTCGACTATCCGTCGTTTGATTAACAAATTCGAGGCAACCGGTTCGGTGAACAATCAGCCAACACCGACGCGTCGTCGAAACGTCCGATCTGCCCAGAATGTCGCCGCTGTGCGCGATAGTGTGCGTGAAAATCCGCGACAGTCAATTTCACGTCGCGCACAGGAACTCCGCCTTTCGGAAACATCACTTCGCCGAATCTTGCATCTGGATTTGGGCATGCATCCGTACAAGATCCAGCTGACACAAGAGCTCAAAATAAACGACCATAGACAGCGCCGTATCTTCGCTGATTGGGCTTTAGAGCAGTTGGAAGTCGACCCCGATTTTGGTCGCAAAATCATCTTCAGCGATGAGGCACATTTTTGGTTAAATGGGAATGTCAACAAGCAGAATTGCCGTTATTGGGCCGAGAACAATCCACAGGAGGTCCACCAGGTCGCAATGCACCCAGCAAAGGTAACTGTTTGGTGTGGATTTTGGGCCGGAGGCATCATCGGGCCGTATTTCTTCGAGAACGACGATGGTGTGTCCATCACGGTAAACGGCGAACGATACAGATCCATGATAACGAACTTTTTCTGGCATGAAATCGACAATATGGATGTCGAGGATATGTGGTTCAGCAGGACGGCGCTACGAGCCACACAGCGCGCGCCACAATGGATCTTCTGCACGAGCGCTTCGGGGGAATGGTTATCTCGCGCGGAGGCGACATCAACTGGCCACCGAGATCGTGCGATTTAACCCCACTAGACTATTTCTTGTGGGGTTTTCTTAAATCACAGGTCTACGCAAACCAACCACAAAACACTGATGCCCTCAAAGTCAACATACGCCACGCCATCGATGAAATACAGCCCGATTTGTGCGCCAGAGTCATTGAAAATTGGACTTCTCGTATGCGCGCCACCCAGCGAAGCCGAGGTGGACATTTGACCGATATATATATATATATATATATATATATATATATATATATATATATATATATATATATATATATATATATATATATATATATATATATATATATATATATATATATATATATATATATATATATATATATATATATATATATATTCCTTGCGGCGGAAACCGAGATCCGTTTTGGTATGTACTTGCGTAATCCGAGGTCATGAGATCCAAAGCCCGGATCTCGGAACGAACCAAACTGTTTTTCACGCTAGTCAGGGAAGAAACATATCAAAAACGGTATTTTTATCCGGTACTCACTTTCCTCATCTTTACCCGAGTATAAATATTTATAGTTTTGGTATAACACTCCCAGCTGGCGATTAGGTCAAATTTGTATTTAAATGTAACGGAAATTTCCTTCAATGCGAGATCCGGAAATATGACAACATTGCATATGGATCTCACTTTAAACGACAATTATAATTGTATATAAAGTAGGATCTCGTGACGTGCGAAGCCTGCCATACTCGTATATACTAATATGACGGATGAAATTTGCGGTTTGCCGCGGTTTCAAATTTTATTGTTTTAACGGTCTTGTCCACGTTAAGGTCCTAACCTTACTGTTTAAAGTTAAGTGTACAGTGATTTCTCATGGTTCGATTATTGTAAATAATTAGATCTAGGTATCATGTCAAGAAGTAGCAGAACAACAAGAATTATGCAAATGGCAACCGAACAGTGAGAAGATTTTATTGAAGAATAGATACTGTTTATAATGAGTAATAATTCTAAACGTTGACGTTTAACGATTCGACTTGAGCATTTCTATTTGTTACAGAATAGGGTGACAGAAATTCGTACATTCGTATTTGTACGTTAAAATAATGTTGAAATTGTTTAAAACGTGTCCGAATATTGGAGGAAAACCTTTATAAAACGCAAAAACTCGCGCCGGACTTCGTATCCGCTGATACACTACGCGCTCCACTAGAGCCAGGCGCGTTCTACTCGAATGTTCGGCCGCGTTTTAAACCATTTTAGCATCATTTAAACGTATAAGTATTAATGTACAAATTTTATATAATGTCCTGAAGCTGATGTAAAAATTACGGATCACCCTATACGAGCAAGGGGGTGATAGCTGGATAAAGGGCCCAAAAAAAATGTATTTGGCAATTGTAGTAAAACTATCCATCCGACAGATCCAAGTTTGGGTTTGGGCAAATAATTTACATGTTTATAGTTACATTTACGCGCAACGCGGATGCCGTATCTTAGAAATTGTAAAAGTTACAAATTTTCAATAAAACGCTCATTTTTCGCGGTTTTTCTCAGCTCAAAATGCAATTAGAGAGTTTCGGTTAACTAATCGTGCATGCAAAATCTCAGCTCAAGCGGTTTAGGATAACTGCTTTAAAATTCAGTTGCAAGATTTGACCCAAACAAACATTAGGCCAGGCGTCAGGTCGGTAAATGATGCCAAACGCGTTATAAAATGGGGGTAAAAAATTTATGGTTTTAAACGCTCTATTTGCATGTTGTGCATATGAAAAAATCAGTTTTCAGTCAATAATTAATTTTATATTCATCGTATGGAAAAAATAGCTATATATAAAATGAAAACTAACTAAATTCTCCATAAAAAACGTCGTTCTAAACTGTTAGTTCTAAAAGAACTTTAAAATTAAAAATATAACTGCCTATAAGAAAGTGGGCCAGTTTCTAAAACTTTTTCAAATAACACAACTAACCCAAATATCTGTAATTCCTTGATAGCGTATTAATCAATCTATGTTTACTCAATTTTGACATAATTGTATCATTTTCATATCTCTTTCGATTTCCGAGATCTTCAGAGATATTTATTTAAAATTTGAATTACTCTACACATATTTCGAACGTAAAGCAATGAAATTAAGATTTCGGAAGTAACAACACGAAAGATATTAAAGGGGAAAAATCAAAATAAACTAGGTATGTCAAACATCACGGTGAATAGGCTACCACAAAAGATGATACTAATAAATTAAAAATAAAGCAGACGAAACTGAGATCTACTACTTACTTCAAAAGCAATATATATATATATATATATATATATATATATATATATATATATATATATATATATATATATATATATATATATATATATATATATATATATATATATATATATATATATATATAATTTACATGTTTATAGTTACATTTACGCGCAACGCGGATGCCGTATCTTAGAAATTGTAAAAGTTACAAATTTTCAATAAAACGCT
>CAXKVY010002199.1:0-32543 GCA_964058915.1 Tetropium fuscum
TTAATATCACCGAAAGCGATTAAAAGCATATAGTCATGTCACCTTATTACTATAAATAATGTGAAAATAAAATGTGCATAATGGAGTACCTGTTGATTCATGGATATATAAGTAAGTAAGGATTTTTTGTATATAAATTTACAAATACTAGTTAGAAAACAATAATTATTACTATTTATGATACAAATTTCCTTATTTAATTTCCTTTCCTGCATTTGTTCAAAACACATATGTCACGGTTAAACAGTCTAATTACAAGAGGAATATTCTTGTTTAAAAAAGTGTTAATATATGAATGGTTTTTAGTCCTCTTGAGTCTTCGGACAAGATGTTGATTGTCCAGCAACTGAAGAGCCTCAATGTTGATGGCTTCATGTTTACCAGCAAATCTTTCTATTTCATCTCCAACCATAGGAATTTCAAGGTCTCGATGAAGATCACTATTGCGTATGTACCATGGAGCATTTATCATGTTAGATGGGACTTTATTCTGAAATTCACCACTAATCAGATCTAATGTTGGTTATTTTGTATTTAAGTTTTTCTTCATTTCATCATAGACTTCAGTTGGAATGACGGGTCTGATATTTTCTGATTTTATTTTAATTTCTTCCAATCTGATGGTAATTTCAAACTGGTGGGAATCGAATGTTTGTTCGAAATGGTCTCTAAATAGATCGGCGTTTTGTTTGTTATCTCTTGCCCAAGGCCATCATTATCTCTCATAGGTGGAATTGAAATTACACGGCTCATTATTTTCTTGGTTGCCTTGCAGAGCGAATAGTCGATTTCCTCATCTGGAGAGTCAGTTTCCTCATCTGGAATTTTACTTCAGTTTCAATATTCCTCTTTGAGGCGCCTGTGTCTTTTCATTAGGAATGTTTTTGGCCAATCTTGTCTGTTGTCAACATTTTTTTCCACAAAACAAGTCAGAAAAACTATTTTAAAAAACTTTCTGAGTAGGTTTAGGTATAGGCATTAGAGTTCACATGAAAGAAAGCTGACGTAATTTACGATAATATGATGACGACAAAAGTATTTTTGATAAAAATATAAAAATGTATACTAATACTATTATTATTATTATTATTATTACACTATATATTTAAAATATGTTGGTCATTCTCTTTAATTTGTCATCATACTGGTTATATTCTCTTCAATAACTGAATTCAATATGCATGATCCAAAGGAATTATTTTGACACGTGCTTGAAAAGGGCCTCTATGCAAAGCGGAACCAAGACAATAGCTTAAGCTGACCACTCAGCACTTTCTGTATGGACAGACCTTTCGCTTCCTTAAAAGGATTACAATAAGTTCTGGGGTGTAATTATTCCTTTTTGGTCCGCATGAATGTGCCGATGAATATAGAGAAATGGTGTAGCTATTACAATGCGATTCTCATATTTTATTTAGTTTCAAAAGCTATTGTAGTTTTAGTTGTCCACAAAAGAGAAAAATTCCTTCAAAATTACCAGTGCATTTACAATCGCAAATATTCATATTCTCAGTATGTGACGTTAATGTCCTTTCTCATATTACTAAGGTATTTAAGGTACCTATATCGAATGAAGGTATATTGAGTGAACTCTTATTATTTATAGACCGGGCGCTAGAACGAAATGAATATTAGTGGGGAATACCGCAAAGATTAATAATCCGGATCTTGCCGGTCCATTTTTTGGTTAAATGGACCGGCTCTGTTATTTAAGTTTCGCTAGATTTAATTCTTTAGAGCAACTTTAGAGCAATTCTTTAGAGCAAATTAACGTTCACCGCGAAGTTGTCTAGGCTCACTCATTATAGATATAGATAAACTGTAATATGGACAGAAAAAGTTGTCTCTTTATTATTTTTTTGGACCCTTATTAGCCCTTAATGCCCTTATGTGGGTCAGTGCCCATATTTGATCTATGTACCTTAACTAATCATTTTTATTTAGATAGTATGTTTCATTATTATAGTCATCATTTATACATTTACTTAATGAAGTAAAAGGTGATTATGACTTTTTGTAAATGCAAGACATTGTTGGACAATTGGAGATATACTTAAAAGGCTGATTCATGACTCTGGTAAAGGTGGCTTTGTCAATTGCCCTAGAAGTCCCAGGGAATTACCGGGCTAAATAATAATAATAATAATAATATTTATTTATTCCAACAGGAAAAAAACCCCAATTACAGTAATAAAAGTAATACAAGTAATAATTAAAATATAACAATATAAGTAGAAGTAAAATAATACAAAACAGCTTTACAATACATAAGACGTAATACCTATTAGCCAAACTAAATATGCATATGTATAATATGCATATATGGCAAAATAAAACAAACAAACGAAATATAATTTACTACAACAAATCAAACAAGTACCTAATAATACCTAAGCTAACCGAGCTACCCAGTTACATATACTCTTCAAATTATCACAGTGAATATCACAATCAGAAGCGATACGATTGAACAGTTCACACATCAGAGATATTGCGGACTTTCTTAAAATATTTGATCTAGGAGCAACACGGTAAAATAAAGTTTGCTGTCTGGAATTTAGGCGAGCTATCAGAAAATTTATTTTATTTAAAAGATTAGGGCAATCAAGCTTGCCATTCAAGATATTAAATAAGAATCTAATTAGCATGATATTGCGTCTAGTTTCTAAAGAGTCAAAATTAAATCTCGCAAGTAAATAATGCTGATCCAGACCTCCAGGAGGATAAGATCCATCTTGCAAAAAGATCAAAAACTTTAAGAACTTTCTTTGGATCGATTCTAAATGTTGACAATGAACGTGATATATCGGATGGAATCAGTCTTGAAGATGGATGGAATCTGTAGAATATTTAATTTCAGAGTAGAGTTTAAAATCATCGGCAAATAACAAATGCTCACAAGTAATGACTTCAGGAAGATCATTAATAAAGAATAAAAACAACCAGATACCTCATACCCAGATGGCCTCAGATGGCCATCATACCCAGATTGGAACCTTGTGGAACTCCCGAAGTTGGAGAAAGTGATATTGAATTTAAATTTTGATATCTGACCATAAAGTGTCTATTGCTTATGTAGGAGGTAAATAATTTAATCAATGCTTCAGAAGAACCAATACTTTCTAGTTTCAAAAGGATTATGTTATGGTCAATCTGATCAAATGCTTTTTGGAAGTCCGTATAGATGACATCGACCTGTCGTCTATTATCCAAAACCTCAGAGACATATTGAGTAAAAACCGCTAAATTAGATACCTACTGTTGGCCTCCTTTGGATGAACCCATGTTGGCGTGACGAAATAAGCGGCCTGGTAGAGTAGTTTACTAGACAGTATGGTTTCAAAGGTTTTAGAGAAATTACACACTAGTGAAATGCCTCTATAATTTGAAACATCATTTTGATTTCCCTTTTTTGGCATTGGGCAAATATATGTTTTTTCCAATAAGACGGGAAGGAAGAATTACATAGGATGCAATTGAATAAGATCTGTAGTAGCTCGGCAAAAACATACGCACAGTCTCTTAGAACAAAACTGGGAATATCATCTACGCCCATTGTAAAAGTATCCTTAGATCGTTTCAGATTTTGTAAAACATCTTCATATGAGATATTCAATAAGTCTATGTGAAGTCCTAGATTGTTGTGTAAAGAAAACTCAGATGGATTAACTGGTTGTGATTGAATGAAGACGCTGTTAAAGTAGTCACCAAACGTATTAACGATATCAGTCGGACTGGAAAGTTCACTGTCGTTATAGAACATTACAGAAGGGATACGTGAGGAACCTTTCTTTTTATTAATAAAGTTCCAAAACTTTTTGGGATTACCAGATAATGATTGCTCAGAATCCTTTATAAATATTCTATTAGCCTCATTAATCAGACGTTTAGATTTAGATCGATGAGCTTTGAAAGCATTGTAGAGATCAGCTGATTTCAATTTTTTGTACTTGCTATATGCAGCTGCTTTTGTTTGGATGTATTTAATAACTTCTCCTGTAAACCAAGGAGGGTAATGATAGCGGCGTATATGGGGAGAAGACATGTACTTTGGTACAGCTATATCGAAAAGACTATATAACTTGTCGTAAAATGAAGAGCATAAATCATTAACATTATCTACATTCATAAGAAATGACCAATTCGTGTTATAAATAATTCGTATAACAGAGGAAAATTTGCTTTTTTAAAGTTATAAGCAGTGCAGGAAAATTTCATAGGAAAATGATTTTGTGGAGAATGCGACCGATTAGAGGTTGCATCAAAATTAATCCGAAGAGAAGGTTGGTGGTACAAGCAGTGGATATTCAGATCTATCTACGATACAGTTGAAGTTAGAAAAAACAAGATCCAAAATATAACCTTGAGAATTGTTAACCTTGTTATATTGAAGTAAGCCATGGAAATCTTTAAATAGAATATATAGTTGAGATTTCAGATAATAGTAATTTTTGGTACCTATTGAGTTCTTCAATGGTCGACAGAAGTTGTCATCGATTGACCGCATATAAAACCCAGAGGAAAGTAAGTAATTTTGTAGTGGAAATTAGTAAATAGCTACTGTCAACATAACTAGACGTCTAAGGCTTTAAAATTAAGAAATTTCAAGAATTTAAATCTTACTCACATTGCTCAGCTGTAGGTTTAAGTTTAACGAGATTTATTTCATTAGGAGAAACGTATTTGATAAGGAAAGTAGTAGGTCCCTTGTTTTATTTATCGGTAAACTTGATGAGTTATAAGAGTGATGGCAATTAAGTTTGCCTGTGGATTATGAGTTTGTACATAAATGTGCCATGTAATTCCATAACCAATTAACTACAAATTTTAACGCACAGATGTGCGTTAAAATGTGCGAAATGTCCAAAAACAAATATAATAACATCCCATAAATAGCATACTTACAGCTTTGCGTTTACTTAATCTGTGTAGTATGCGTGGATTTAAAGAAGTTAGTTTATTGCATTATCTGAAACAGCGAGTATTTTTTACCACGGGCGTTGGTTGTTAACGCAAATGCCACCGAGTGGAGTTTGTGGGATTGCTGTCGGTGTACATTTTCTGAAAGCAGGCATTCAGTCCTTTTTTCACCTTACAGCCTATAAAGAGCTGCTACAGGAGCCATTTTTCTTATCGCTAACATAAACGACTTGGATTTGCAACTCACAGCCGACATACAGAAAGCACATTTAATGCCGTACGGCATGTCACTTGGTTTCTATGTTATGTATATTGTAATGGCGACCAAGATTCTTTTAAATGAAATAACTATTATAAATACACTGCTGGCCAATAGGTTATGGAATATCAAAATATCATTTCATTGGTAATAAATGGCATGAACATCATGTTTCTGTCGTGCTCAAAAAAGGAATATACGGGATATAAACTAAACCCCTACAAAAAATCAAATTTCATTCTTACCGAGAATTTAGGAAAACCAAAATCGAGATAAAATTTTTGTGCCAGAGTATATGGACCAATTCGAAAAAATAAATTTGGCTGTTTTTTTATATCTCCCTTATTTTCGAATATACGGGGTTTTATTGAAATTAGGACATTTTTATTAATGCATCTCTTACTGTTTAAAAACAAAGTGTGGAACAAAGTGTTGAACGCTCCTTCTTATGTAGATGCCTCTTATACGACAGATTTTTTTTGGAATGGGTCCATGGCCCATGGACCATGGTATACAAATTTTATCTCAATTTTGCCTAAATTCTCGGTAAGAATGAAATTTTGATTTTTTGTAGGGGTTTAGTTTACACCCCGCATATTCCTTTTTTTGGCCACGATAGAAATATGATATTCAGGCCATTTATTACCAATTAAATTTCCAAAAACATCCTGAAAACCGTATTTTTATATTCCATATTATTCAGAAGATATATGCATCCAACATTAAATTAAAATTTTGAATTATTCAAACCTATTGCCCAGCAGTGTAGTTAAATTATCTTTTGTTTTTGGGGTAATATAAGATTTCAACCTGTTTTGATTTATAAATTATGAACTTTGTGTGTATGTTTTTAATAATAGAAATGTTTTCATTAATACGAATGACAACATTCATAATAAAAATACTAGGAATAAAATAACTATTTATGTAACCAGTTGGAAAAAGTATTATTTTGTGTAACGAGCAGATTTCTGCGGAACAAACGCCAGCGAGTTACATAAAATAGTGTTTCCCAACGTGTTTCATACAAGATTTTTTTTCTAATTTTGACCAACTTTATATTTTATAAGAAAGCTGAACTTATACTTTTAAAAAAAATCTAGTAGGTTGTAACGGTGTGACAGCTTGTAAGTTTCATAATTGTCTAAATAACCTGCTATGAAATGAACTTTACTAATCCAGTTTCATAAAATTTTCCTTTTGGTAACTGGTTGTGAAAAGTAAGACATTTCTAACGCCAAAGGGTTTTTAAAAGTGTCACTTTATATGTAAAAGATTTTTACATAGCCTTATGTAAATATAAAGATAAAAATATAAAGAGATAAAACAGGCGAAAAATTTATATTGTTTTAAAATTGTACTTAAAGAGTTTTTAGTGGATAAATGTTTGTATTCTGTGAATGATTATTTTAAACTGTTGATTTAAGTACATTATGACGAGTTTTATACAAATTGTACGGTCTTAAAAAATAGAAAGAAATGGATTATTATTATAAAAAAAATAATTTTGGAATCGCGATATCTCAGGAATTGTATGTGATTCATAGGAAAAAAGTCTGTACAATTTTTCTACAACATGGTCTACATGGTCTACAACTTTTGTCAGGCCTGTTTTTGAAATAACTATTACCATTTAAGAGATATACCTATTTGAAAACCGATATTTATGACGTTTGACCTTGAATAAAATTATTAGCAGAAGTAAGATCGGATCGGTGAGGGCGTTTGATATTTCAATCGCAATTTTATTTTATTTATTTTTTTAATTTATTAGTACACCATTCAACGGAAAAACCAATTACAGAATGTGGGCTACAGAATTACAATTAACATACTTAAATTTACATACACTATGAACAAATCTCAAGTTGACAGAGTCATACTGAAATGACATTTTTATTATAATAAATATATAAATAGGACAGATAATGAACAGAACAAAATAAAATACATATGATAGATAATACAATTGATAGATGTAGACAATTCGATTTCTTTTTTAATTGCTGCTACATTGCAGGAAAATATATCAAATTAATTGAGCTGAATGCTTTCGAAAAGTATAAATATATGACATCTGATTGAAGGCTAGCATCTAGAGAGTCATCTAAATATAATACAATGTGATGCAGAATAAGTTGGTATAATATTTGTTTTGAATCATCCCGGATTATCTCCTTTATTAAAGGAACTGTACATTTTTAAATATAACGCAGACAACTTTACAGTATTTTATGTAAACGCCTAACCATTTGGTAAGTATCGAACATCGAATTTATCATATGCTTTTGTGTTACAATATTAAGGATAGTAGTGACAGTACTAAATAAATTTTCATATAAACTACATGGTATTAAGTACTGCGGACGTTACCCAAATCGTTGCGTTAATAGAGGAAGGCCGTAATGAAAGTTATGTGGCTGGTACTGACTGAGTACAGTATTGTGATTATTTTTGACTGATAATAAGTAGCCATTTGAAGTATTTATCAACCAAACAAAGCTGCTTCTTAGAACCTAAAGCACGTTTAAAGCGAGTTGAGACAGCACGTTAAGAATATTTGCAAAAATGGTGAATGCGAAAGTTCTATGAAACATTTTCAAATGAAACATTTGAAGTTCAAATGAAACATTTGAGACATACCTATTCTTCAGGCAGAATTAGAATATATTGAATATATTAGAATATATTAGAATATATTAGAATATATTAGAATATATTAGAATATATTAGAATATATTAGAATATATTAGAATATATTAGAATATATTAGAATATATTAGAATATATTAGAATATATTGAACTCTTTAAACAGTGTAATTGCCTTAAAAAGTGCAATTTAGTTGAAAAGGGACGGTCTCAGTTACAACAATATTAAAAAAATATGTAAAAAAAATAGTGGAAGTACCGTCAACCGGGGCTTTGTCATATTTTTGGGATATATTCTACTATGTCCGTCTTATTTCCCATGATAATCGCTTAAATACATTTTAATATATCAAATGAACCGTTGGCTGATTTTGGCTGCTCGTTGTTTGGATGTGCCATTTCTGGGCATTCAGCTCTTTCAAGGTCCACTTTGGTGTCATTCGGAAATTTCCGGGACCCCGGCGTTTTTGCATATTTTCTTACCATTGTTATTCAGTTAGTATCTGTGACAAAAGAAATACGCTGCGAAAAAAAAATTAATAAAAAAAAGCGATATAAAAAACATCAATGTGGCTGCGTCAGAGGTGACAAAGTTACCCCGGGATGACAAAGTCGCCCCGGTTGACGGTAAGTACTCGTTAAATCAATATGGTTTCATAAAGGCTTAAATCATAATGGCTTATCACTTTACAATGTGGGCACAATGTGCACTGTTATGTAGTTGGTAACTAAGCAATAAAAACACAATAATGAACTAGCATGGCATAAACCAGTTTTTGTTATGCATATAAATATGGTAAAAAAATTACAAAATTGTGAATTCGAAAATTCATAATAGAGAGGTACTTGTAGGATAGGTACTTATAAAATGTTAAAGGCTGCCTAAAGTGGTTGGAGGGAGAAGGGGGTAATAAGATAGCAACCGAGCTCTTTTGGGGTAGTGAGAACCTATTCTGTCATTTAGTCATTGTGTGGAAGCATTTGGGATAACGTCTTTAGAAGACTATGTGGTGATTGAGTATTTTAATTAAAAAAATATAACAGAAAAACTGCTTATCAACTTCATATGATGAAAAAAGATATAATATACCAGAATTTAATAAACTTTGAAGAAGTTATTAATGATTAAAGTAGGCCGATAATTTGGTATCACCTTTTTAATAAAGACTTTTCTAGAAGAATTATCTAGAATAGTTTCCTTCTAGATAATTTCCAAGGTTTTGGAAAACCGGCTGTTTGGTACGAGGGTGGGAAAACAATTAATTGTAATAGTTTATTTGAGACCTGTACCAATTTCCATCTCTGCGAATTATTGGGAAGTTACAACTTCTTTGTCTCATTTTTGACCGGATTATACTCGGTCATACTCAAATCACCGATGAAAACTTATCCTACTTTCCTATTAATGCAAATTAATCAGATCTATTCTAAAACTGCCTATAAAATATATATGTTCCATAGCCTACACGCAATCCATTAAGCTGGGTAGGTAGTAAATATCACGGAACAATATAACCCACAGCCGAGCCGGCCCATCCCATTGGCATTATTTTATAGCAGTCTCGTAATAGCCTTAAGAGAAGCAATAGGTAATTAAAGACCTCAGTCAAAGAGCATTTGGGTCCGTTTACGTGTGTAAAGGACCGAGAACTACGGGAGTAAATAATAGTGGATGTCTTCTCCTTAACAATAGTCGATCTCTCGAGTGTAGTCAGCGAGTCCGCTACTCATTAACTTCTCAGTTTACTGGGCTGGGAGCCCCATAATGGGACAAGACAACCTTCGGGGCCCGTACGGGACAAACACGGTTCTCAAGTGCGCCACTAGCGTAATTACACTGGCCCATCATCACGCTTTGTCCGCTAATTCTCCCCACAAGTGCGGAATGGAATAATTAAACAGGTCGCTACTACAGGTTTCAAACGTTTAATAACTATATATACTTGACGTGTGATATAGTGCGAGATTAGCATTATATAGATGTGAAATGTTTGTATTGCGGATAGGTAAAAGAGAGTGACATGTGTCTTTAAAAAAATGAAAAATTATGAATATAAATTAGGGTTGCTAGATCTTCTATATTTAATAAAAGCCTTCTATATTCAACGAAAATCTATTTGGCTATTGATTATGTCTTAAAAAACAGGGCAATAAGGAACTAAGACGTTCACCGGTTTTAATAGGATGGAAATTGAAGATAGGGGTCAAAAACCACCCCTTTTGGTTTTTTCAATATTCGTAAACAAAAAAAAATTTCGATATATCTCTTATCAAACTTCTTGTAGGCAATCAAATTTCCCATCGGAATAGCATTTTCTGAATTTTAAAAACAGAAACAGTCGAAATAAGATTGATAAAAAATTTTACAGAGTATTTTTGATTTTTCGCCTGTATCTTTCTTTTGGGCTGAGATAGGTATAGGCATTTTAAAGAAAATTTAATTTACTTTTTTACATATCTAGGCCCAGAAAAAAAGATACAGGCGAAAAAGCAAAAAAATAAATAAATCGAAATTTTCCTTTTTTTTCAAGTTTGTTTCGACTGTTTCGGCACGAAAAAAATATTTTTAATATTCGGAATACTATTCCGATGGGAAATTTGGTTCTCCACAAAAAGTGTCATAAGAGCTATATCGAAATTTTGCTATGTTTACGAGATATATTGAAAAAACCAAAAGGGGTGGTCTTTCGCCCCCATCTTCAAATTCCACCCTCTAATTTAATGGCATTCCACGTTTTTTTTTTCATTTATAACTTGTCTTAGTTCCTTTCTATATGACATAATCAATAGCCTATAAGTTCTTAAAATATAGAAACAAAATCTTCTATATTTCGGCGTTTCGAATAATAGTATGATATTCTGATTTTGACATCGCGAAGCAATATTGTGCTTATTATATATGAGATGATATAGACTATAGTGAATGGTAAATTTAGAATTAGTTTAGTAAATTTAGAATTACGGAAAAGAATGGACGAACATATTTGGTTAATTCAAAACCGAAAAAAAATAAGAATAAAATAGTGTCAAATAACTTAGACTCACACTTCTAATCAAGGTTTACAGAATATATATCAGTTGTGCCACGGGCGGTAGAATTGTTTGCAGTCTTAGTTCTCCACCACGTGTAACCGAAGGTTTCAATACCAGGGTTGTTCCGATTGCGCACAACAAAAGGGGAATTTTTGAAAGTGATAACAAATGTATTTATTCCGGTTAATAGACGGGATTTTTTTAAACGGTCTTATTTAGCTTGACTTCGTATATTTGTTTGCTTGTTTATATGTTTGTTTCAAATCTTGCAACAGCTTTTTCTTGAAATTTGAAATTTGTTAAATACGGTGACGTAACGTAGATATACGGTGACGATGACGATATAATTTCATATTTTTTATTAAAAAAATCAAAATGGCGGATCCAAAATGGCTTATAAATCGATTTATCTCAAACTTGAAACGTTGCAGTATTTAATTAAGCTCACGCAATATAATTTTTGTCTCAAACTTAATAAAATCAACGGCAAATCCACAATGGCGGAAATATCTTATTTGTGATCCGATTTTTCTCAAACTTGAAACATTGCAATGTTTAAGGCTTAAAATTTTGATTTTCAACTTTGTTATTAACAAACGAAAAAATTTAAAGAAAGTTACAAACATAGAAATACAAAAATACTTAAAATTATATAAAAAATAGAGATAATTTTTTTCGCATAACATAAGGCACATGCTTGTCGTTATTATTTTTTGTAGCATGGAAAAAAAATATAGCACGAAAATTAATTTGTTTATAAGAAATTGTTTATTAAATAGGCGAATAAAATATAGTCAAAAAATATATATATTTTTTAGAATACGGAAGAGCAAAATGTGGATTTAAAAAAATGGTTCCTTAATATTAATATTTAGTAACAAAAAAATGTTATTCACTTAACAATCGCGTTTTGAATTAATTTTTTTTTGAAAAGGGCTTTTTTTCTTAAAAATCATTATATTTATTGATAAGAATCCAAAAAAATTGGATTATCTTATAAAAAAAGCATTTGTTTATCACAATTATTATTTTTTCATTGCTTTATTGCATATACGTTTTCCATTTTTAAAGCCTTCGATTGTTAATAACAAAGTGGATAATCTAAATTTTTGAATCTTTTCTAAAGCATAGCTAAAGAATAGCTACTTCTTGAAGCTATTAAATTTAAGGATATTAGTTTGACAATTAACAGGGATTTTATGTTAATTTAAAACTTGAGTAAATAAGTTAATTAACAAAAGCATATTTAATAAAAAAATTACGGGATTTTTTTTCCAATGGATTATCGTTTATTCACGTATCCAAAAGGTATGTGAAATATTTTATTTCTAAATATTCATACTTAATGGGTTTAAATAATTTTTATTGTTAAAGTGGCCAAATCGGTCTGCGCGCCACATCACCCCATTTTACCATATTTTCACCTGTAAATTAAAATTATAAATATTGGTGGTATAGTTCCCGGAGAAGGCTTTTTTTAGAGAAATTCCCTGGTCTGTAAGGATCTTTTTTTAGATTTCCGATATCTGCAATAGTTTTTGAGATATTTGCAGAAAACGAAACCACCCCTTTTTTTACTAAATTGCTACCTTTTCTAATTTTTACAAACCCCACTTTAAATTTTTCAAATAGTTTCTAGATGTCATTCCGAAGAGAAATTCACCAAAATGGCACTTGTTGACCAGACTAATTTGAAAACACTCGAAGTAGTTTCCACAAACACCAAAGCATTTTTACTTTGCTCGACGCGCGTTTGCCGACCAAGTTGGCATCGTCCGGAGATGATTAAAACTAATCTTAAACTAAAAAATCTACCCAATTTATATTATTTTCATGGTGACGTCATTAGTCACGCTTCAATGATCATTAGTTCGCTATTCGCAGAACAATTCGCAATTCGCAGTTCGCTATTCATACTATTTTTACATTTCATAATTAAAAATTCATTAAAGAAAAGTATGAATAACGACAAGGGACCTATACCGTATAGCTCGCTTTACGCGTTGCTTAGCAACTGATCATTGAAGCGTGACTAATGACGTCACCATGAAAATAGTATAAATAGGATAGAAGATTTTTTAGTTTAAGATTAGTTTTATTCGTTTCCGGATGATGCCAAATTGGTCGGCGAAACGCGCGTCGAGCAAAGTAAAAGTATTTTGGCGTTTGTGGAAACTACTTAGAGTGTTATCATTACATCACAGGTTCCAGTCCTATCCAGTTTTTCAGACTAATTTGCTTAAACAATGTCAGAGGTCCCCCTCTGACATTGTCACCTTGAAAGTCATCTTGAAAGGCATTATAAAAATGAACCTATGCTAAATAAAGTTACAAAACATATTAAGCTATGTGTAAAAAATGTAGAATGTTAAGGAAATATGAAGGTACAGTCTGATTTCAGCAGTGATACGTCGTGGTTGCTAGTATATCCCACAGTGTTACCAATTTAAAAAAAAACACATTTTTAAAAAAAGTAAGAAACAAAAGTATATTTTTTTCAAAAATAAGGAACGCAATGAATTTATCTAACAACGTACCATGCAAAAAGATCATTGAAATCAGACAGTTCGGAAAAAAGTAGAATCAAATTTTGACAAATTTCCAGGGGTGTATTAAATCTGTCCAGGAGTTTATTTTTAAATGATTGGTAAATCCAGATGTACCCACTGTTGATATCAAATAAAAAGTCCTTAACTGCATAATATTTGAAATTATTAACTTATGCAATCAATATTATTATTCAGACAATTGTTATTTTTTGGATATTTTTTACGACTAATCTGGCACCAATGCAAATTGCCATCCCGGCTCTGGGGAAAAGTCCACACAGCAACATGCACCATATTTTAATCCTCTCGATCCGGTCCATATCTGGTCGATCGGTTCACATTATCGTAGTCCATTAACGGCTCCATATGCATTAATATTTATATCGGTTACTCAAAGACGGTGGGCAAATTTACATACATATCTGGGTACGGTAGCTCCACATTGACAATATCCATCATAAGAAACACAAACTCGTATACAATCCCCCTGTCAAACCTGCTTATTTCTTCTCTTTAATTTATAACAGTGTACAGGTATTTTTTATTAGTTTGTGAACAGCAGGTGGCCTGGTCCATCTTACTACCATCTTTATGGGCCTTGTCACCATATCACACATGCTAGTACATTAAATTATTAACCGGTAGTTGACAAATGCTGGATAACTATTATTTTCAATTTACCGGCCATATTTTCAAACTGTTATTAATTATTTTATGTGAGTGATTAATGAGCAGCACGACCGTTATTACGAACAGTCTGCCGCATGGTGAGTGCTATAGACTCAATCACTATAGACCGAAGGTATATACCATCCCCATTCGTTCAGTCAACGGTGGTACCATTCCTATTTTTACGTCTGGAGTTTCGGCTAATAATAATTTTATTTCACTGATTACCGAATCAGTGAAATAAAATTATTTATTTATTTTACATACACCATTCCACAGTAAACACCAATTATTGAATGGGTAAAATACATACAAGAATACAAACAAAACAAAAGAAACAAAATATCACAATAACATAAATAACGTAAGTACACATTTTCCTATAGACAAATGATAATATAAATTAACAAACAGAAATACTAAGTAAAAACCATTTACAATTTAATTTTTTTATCAAAGCCACATTGCAGTTGAACAAATCAAATTTATTTTGTAATAAATTATAATTATGGCACATTTGTTGCAGCGGCGAAAACTTCATTATGTTGATACGAGGCATGGGGAGATAAAATGTAACATAATGCCGTGCAGATATATGAGGAACAAAAAAATTTAGTTGAGCGTGTATATTTTCACAATCATTATCATTAGTTTTCTGAGGAAAACTAACTGATGAATAATACGGCGATTTTCTAATGATTCAAATGAATATCTCGAAAGTAATTCCTCCTGCGAAAATCCAATCAATGGATAAGTATTATCTGCACTGTAACTTAGATATTTTAGAAAACGTCTTTGGATCCTCTCTAAGTTGTTAATATGAGTCTTGAAATAGGGACACCGCGTAATGGAGGCATATTCAGCGTGAGGTCTGACAAGAGACGAGTGTAACAATTTGATAATATTTAAATTTTGAAACTCACGAGTATTTCGTATCACAAAACCTAGAGATCTGAAGCTTTTAGCTACTATATCATTTACATGGGCTGAAAATGATAGGTTGGGATCGAAAATTATGGCAAGGTCATGGATGGTATTGGGCCTCTGTAGAACCGTAGACGCATTCATTTGATCCACCCTGTATGAAGCCATTACTTTTTTTCATTTTCATAATTAACATACCTTGGATTACCCAAATCAGTTTTCATAGTTTTCAAACTGATTTGGATAAGGTTTTAAAATTGAAAATTTAACTGAGTAGGCTTAGGGGCACTTGTCGCCATGGAAATGTAGATTCTGAAACAATGGCAAATGTCAATATTTTTGAAAATTCTAAAATTTTGAAAGTTTTAAATATTCAAAAAAAATACGAAAAAGTGCCAATTTCTGTAAATCGTTCTTTAACACCTTTACAAAAATAAAAATTGAAAATCGTCGATACACCCCTAGCCTAATATTTTGTGGAGTATTAAAAAGTTATGAAAAAATTGATAAAATTTTCTTGTGTCCCTTAACCAACTTCCGTTAAACGTCCCTTACCCAACTAAAGGCAACAATCTTACATCTTAACTTAACTTACCCAACTAAAGGCAGTCTACCAATATCTTATATCTTAATGTGTTTATCAGTTCTAAGAGATATATTGACAAACGCTTTCCAAATATGAAACTTAGACGCCACTTTTGAGAGGTCTATGGCGTTGCAGAGAACCAAGGTGTGCGTTCGTCGGACGACGGCATATAAATATTCATAGAGTCGGTGGACGGCGAGGGCGGTGCCCGTACGTAACACATGCAACCTGTACATTAATTATTAGCTGTCAGGACCCCCGAAGGGCCGCGCTAGGGACCCTGCTGCTATGACTTCCCCAGTGCGGAAATGACTAAAAAATGGGTGGCCCCACGGCGTAGTGATTGGGAGTAGATGGTTTGACGACATCTTCATCGATGTGCTTCATTATCTTTGTCACGAACACTAATTAGCACACCTCCAATTAGTGGCCAATATGCTAGAGCCGGTCCTCGTGACTGACGACTGCAGATAACTCGAATTAGTTCTCGACCGCATGCCCGGCATCGACACTGGTACCGATATCGCACCCACGCCTCCGCCGCATGAGAAATATGCACGCTATACGCCATCCTGGCACTGCAGGGATCACGGAAAGGACCTAATTACTCAAAATACCAGTTTTGGTTTCGACGCGCCGTACACGTGACACAATACTGACAGGGTTTAATTGAAAAGTGGGAACATGCGAAAAGAAATGGCGAATAAGGTGTTCTTTATCATCAATTAAATGCAGGAAAATGGGCAATTATAAAAAATAATTACCTGCCGCATTATTAGTGTGGTCCAATAGTCTAATTTTTGACTACTCACCAGAAAGAAATGGCTTTCTCGACGTCTTGATTAAAAATTCTAATGTGCACAACTCAATCCTATGACCAGTTTTTGAGTTATGGTCATCAACATTGGTTTTTTTTGTGCTTAAGTTTAAAATAATTATTTTAATATATTTGTCTATATTTGACTTTCCAATTATTGTAGTGTAGTTCTTAGCTCTTTTTTTATCCCACGTTGGTTGACAAATTGTAATATATATATGTTTTTTTGCAACTTTTAATATCTCCTTTATGTCTCACGTTTTAATGCTCAAAATTGATGCTTTTTGAGTTATGGTCATCAACATTGGTTTTTTTTGTGCTTAAGTTTAAAATAATTATTTTAATATATTTGTCTATATTTGACTTTCCAATTATTGTAGTGTAGTTCTTAGCTCTTTTTTTATCCCACGTTGGTTGACAAATTGTAATATATATGTTTTTTTGCAACTTTTAATATCTCTTTTATGTCTCACGTTTTAATGCTCAAAATATGTTTAAAGTATTTTTATGGATTCGATAATTGAGAAAATGCAGTGATTGCACAGCGGAGAAACACTTGATAAGCTTCCAGGGCACTTACGTTGTCTCTTCCCTAGTACATCCTTCTCATGGGCGCCAGTTCTAAGAACACTTAATTTTTTTATTCACGACGGTTCACTGCTGAGCATGAGTCCTCTATGGTCAGTTAGAGGAGGTTCAATTAGGCTCAGTGTATTATAGAATGTTTTGTCTTGACAATTGAAATTATTTCGATTGGTAAATGGATCTAATATTCTTATATTGTGAACGATTGAAATTTCATAATATTTATAAATTATGAAAATAATAAAGCAGAAGCTAAGTATATATAGGAGTATTTATTATTATTATAAAATGGAAGTATGAATTGTCACTAAGACAATTAATTTTAACGCATAACAAAGATAATTTATATTTGCAAGTTATATTGCAACAAGTATGATTGTCGACAGGACAATAAAACAGATTAGAATGCAAAATAGAAACTTAATATTATCCTACGCCAAAAACCTACGTATCTTATATACTAATTACATGGGCCTTAGCCTCTGGAACAATGTATCCTTAAAATTAAAATTAGCTTTAAATAGTTATTGCCCTGAGAAGTTCTGATGTTAATCCTTTTTATATACGAAGCGCAACACAAATTTTTATAATTCCACAACACTGGCTTTGTTTACTTTGATTCTGGATTCTGCCTGCTGACCTCCCTCGGAATACTGTTGCACTGTTATACTGCGATTAATTTCCTTAGCACGCCTGCTGCCCTCTCTTGGAACGATGCTTCACTTTTACACTGCGGCTAGCACGCTTTCTTCGGCTTCTTTAGCACGCCTGCTGCCATCTACCGGAACTATGCCGAAATGGAACACTGCTGCATTTCATGAGACGCTTGTTTATATTTTCTTACTGGGTTTGGCCCGTATCAAACTTGAAATGTACAGAATTTGTACTCACTGTCTCATATTGAAATCTTCTGTTTCTTGTATGACTCAGCTTGTCACACTCATACAATTCCTATTGACGCTGCCTGGAGACGCTGTAGTTGGTCGTCCGACCAAATACCACTTAATACCGTTTACATTTGCTGTAGAATGTTTCCCGTTGGGATTCTGCACACGTAGCACTATTTTGTTAAATTTTAAACTACTTTAAGCTATTAAATCTTACAATTTTATGTACATAAATTAGCGAGCTGTTATTACTTCCAACGCTATTGCTAAACGTTTTCGCACTGTTATCTGTTTCTACGGAAGTTGTTCTATGTTGAACAACTGAATTTCCTTAGATACCAGCTTCATGCTTCACGATGGATTAAAATTATGAAATAGAAGTAAAAAAAATACGAAATGGAAATTAATTGAACAGGAAGTCACTTTTGACATCAAATTAATAAATTCACATGTATCCATCTACACATTCCTTTAAAAATTTAAAGCCTTTGTTGACTAATCTAGCCAATCATATTAAGGCTATTATTATAATTATTTAGGTTTACCTTTAAATTCCATAATTTACCATGTACGTGGTTTAATTTTCACTTCTAAGCTGTATTCACTTATCACATTCACCTTTCGTAATTTAGTTTCAATATTCAAAACATAACCGTCATGTCTATATTACCATATGGTTTGAGAGTCTATTCTCGAAACCCGTTTTCAACATGATGCTAACGCATTTTTCTTTCTAAATACACATAGTAGTTTATATTACATAAAATTTGTTGGGATTTGTCTATTACGATGATGTGAGTTAGATTTTTGCGCCGATAAATAACTTTGATCTCACGCAATTAGATACTGACCAATCACACGCGTAGCCGGTTGGCGTTTCGTGTATTACATGCGATCTATATCGATACGTACATATATATATATATATATATATATATATATATATATATATATATATATATATATATATATATATATATATATATATATATATATATATATATATATATATATATATATATATATATATATATATATATATATATATATATATATATATATATATATATATATATATATATATATATATATATATATATATATATATATATATATATATATATATATATATATATATGTATATATATATATGTATATATATATATGTATATATGTATATGTATATATATATATATATATATATATATATATATATATATATATATATATATATATATACATATACATATATACATATATATATATACATATATATATATACATATATATATATATATATATATATATATATATATATATATATATATATATATATATATATATATATATATATATATATATATATATACATATATATATATATATATATATATATATATATATATATATATATATATATATATATATATATATGCGCCCAGGCTGTTTCATCTATAGAATTAATAGCATACTAAATAGCTACCATAACTCATCGCCTTATTATAACACCAGCCTGTACACTTAAAACTTACCACAGTACGTACAATTAAAGCATGTATTATGTTTCACAGATCTAGTTACGGATTACTTGCCTACTTGGGGAATAGCATCATTTATTATTTTATGTTTTGACAAGCAAAATAAAGGAATAACGCCATGTGAGGAGATTATATACAGGTAGAAATTACTGACCAAGGAATAAGTTACAAATGAGCAATCGTTATCAAAAGAGCAAATTGTGTTGGCTTCAGTTTAAAATTAAAGTGCGACCTATCCTCACATCTTGCTTATCTATTTGACCCATCTCTGGTCCAAGTTTTATATTCATGCCCAGGTAATATGGAGCCCGTTTTGCATAGTTCAGAAAAATCGATTAAAAGTCGATGCGAAATAGATTTCTGAGACACTTGAATTTTAACTATGTGGTATTTTCCATCCCAGTGTCACTTCAATGAGATAAATATTTTTGAAGTGAAAACTTCTTTAGGCCCCTTCTGCACTTTTCTTTCGCGCTCTCCACTTTTATTTTTGTGGGTGTTTAATGAGACTGGGCCGTCAGGCGTCAGATATCACCCGTAGCAACGCTCAGTCGATTAACGCCTAGCAACGAGCTAGATCACCTGTACCCCTTAATCGAAGTTCCTGCTAATAGATCCTGCTAAGAGAAAAAGCGCGCTTTTAAAGCATTTCAAAGACCCTTATTGTGGAAGAAACAGTGTATACAACCTCCTTCGCCAGTGCAGCATCGAGTACACGCCCAAAACCCCGGCAAATCCGTAAAAAAAAGCAAATTCGAAAAATTTTTACGTACATGTCAGTTTCTGACACGGGACCTACAAAAATGGACACATGCCCTGAAAACAGCACCAACATTGAAGATGTGTTCAAACTTGCAAAGAAGAGACGCATCACTGAGTAAGGTACGTCCTTCACACACCCTTCAATAACCAAGAAACCAAACATCACGGCTACAAAATCCGTTGCGGAAATAAAAACGCAAAATAAGTTTCTAATTGTGGAGTATATTAGATTATAAGGAGCCTGTAGGTATTGTACAATAAAACTGCAAAAAATGATTGATTGCTTTTTAATGGGTACCTTTTCAGATACAAATATTTCTTTTACTACTTATTATTTTTTTATTATATTTAATTTTTTCATATACTTATGTTTTTTCCATAAGACAAAGCGTTTAAAAAATATTGTAAAAATACAGAGCGGTGTCCCTAAAGGGGGTGAGATAGGGATGAAGCTCACCCCTTAGGGATAGGAACTTTTTTGATATGTATTCTTACACCCATAAGCTAACTAATATAGATATTTCAGCTTATTATAATTTTTTTCTTCTGTTCTACATCAATTTGCCTAATTTTCGTATAGTATATTAGTTTTTATTTTCATTTTTTGTAGGAATAATACCAGTATTAATGATTTCAACGTGTATTAATGAAAAAAATAATGTAAAGTATTCGTGGATAACTGGTATTTAAAATACTTGCTGTAAATAATTCCAAAAATATTGAAAATGTCCATTTTTAACAAACGACATTAGTAAATTATTATTATTATACTTGTAGTATATTGATTAATCTGTTAGGTACACCGAAAATTAGTAATTTCTAATACTACAACATCCATTAGATTATGTTAATTATTCTGAATTAGTAAATTAACATTTCAACCTAATTAATATCTTCTCCACGTAATCAAACCAAATGGCCTTATAAATAGAACTGTAAATCTTGAAATAAAAATAAATTATAATAACATTTAATTTTCAAATGCAGATTAAGTGTGTTAGGCCCGTTGTCGTGTCATTTCCCCAGGGTTATCTTTCCTGTCCCATTCATTAGCAGACCTTGTGGTACTAATTTTTATGGCTGTTATCATGAGATCGCTACGACCGTTGCAGAGCAAACATGGCCTTTATGTTAGCTTTTCGTCACCTGTCGCTATATAGTATACCAGCTTTAATAGTTTAACCGAAGCGCCTTTCGGTAATCCGCCAACGTTGAATAACGCCCTTTTTCACTTTAAAATACCAGTATCTGACTCGTAAGTAGGGCATATGACAAAAATTGTATTTGAAAAGGAATATAAAGGACTCTTGCACAATTTTATCAATTAACTTGCAGTGTAACCATAGGTAACTTCTCACACAATATATATATATATATATATATATATATATATATATATATATATATATATATATATATATATATATATATATATATATATATATATATATATATATATATATATATATATATATATATATATATATATATATATATATATATATATATATATATATATATATATATATTTTGTGAAAAGTAATCTTGGGTTTGTAGCATTTCATTACATAGAAATAAGCAAATAGACGAATAAGAAAGAAAACACACTTACCAGTGCTATATCTGGACACACATACGGAAATGAACCACTATACACACGAAAACGAACCACTTAGAAGTTGTACAAGTTCTTTCACCTTTCTTGAGGATCTTCAGAGCAGTATACGATTTATTTCATTGATCATTCATACTTGAATTTAAATTACCAATACACCAACACTTGCAGTGACGTTTTATGACATTAGTTTTTGACGGAACTCATTCTTAGAATACACAAACCTAGTCTACTATTTATATTTGTTCTATTTGAAAATTATTTTATTCTATATAAATAGTAGACTAGGTTTGTGTATTCTAAGAATGAGTTCCGTCAAAAACTAATGTCATAAAACGTCACTGCAAGTGTTGGTGTATTGGTAATTTAAATTCAAGTATGAATGATCAATGAAATAAATCGTATACTGCTCTGAAGATCCTCAAGAAAGGTGAAAGAACTTGTACAACTTCTAAGTGGTTCGTTTTCGTGTGTATAGTGGTTCATTTCCGTATGTGTGTCCAGATATAGCACTGGTAAGTGTGTTTTCTTTCTTATTCGTCTATTTGCTTATTTCTATGTAATGAAATGCTACAAACCCAAGATTACTTTTCACAAAATAAATATGAATAGCAAAGAATTTCAAAGCTAATATATATATATATATATATATATATATATATATATATATATATATATATATATATATATATATATATATATATATATATATATATATATATATATACAGTGCGTTAAAAAAATAACGGATAAATTCAATATTTCTTCAGACTGACGTTTATATCTAAAATCCTCGTCATTGATCATTATGTTAAATGGCAACAATATATTTTTCCGGCAGATTCTTGTAGACGAACTCTATGAGATCGGCAATGTAGCATACTTTATATCTATTTTGAGAAACAGAGGTTTAAACGAATTAATAAAAATTTAATCAGTGGAATTAAAAATTAAAATCAATCCTATCTTGTTTCTCTTTTGATATCTCTTCTTGAGTTTTGATTTTTTTAAATTTCTTACATTTACAGCGTCTCCCTCTATTGTTGTTATCCTCAAAACTAAATTATATAATAATAATTAATGATTTTTTGGCATGTCCTTAATATTTTAAAGGGTATTAAACCCGTCACTTTTTGAAAATAAAATAAAAATTAGGTCAAAAGTAATTACTTCAATATCACGAATTTAAAAACAAATAAACGTAATTTTTTTAATTGGCATCCCATATTTTTTTTATATCTTGACATTTATCGTTCAGTCCTTAGTAAGAAATGTATTAAGTACTATGCTTCTAAAATTGATGCATACGGAGAAAAATTGAGAACTACTGATTTAAAAACAAAATTAATATTGAAAATATTTCGGGCTGCGTGTATATGGGAGTCGTCTTTAAGAAAACGTTCGTGACATGCGACATGGTTATCTGTCGAGTCAGCAAGGTCCCACTCTCTCCCGAATGCGGATAGGTCACAATTTGCTGTGTTTTTGATAGTTCGGTTTCTGGAATCTGGAATCTGAAAATTGTTGAGTGCGGATCAGAGATCCACTGTACTTAGGCCCCATTGGGCCCCTTGTGCTTCCTCCGTGAGAGAAATGTCTCCCTAGGCCATCGACCAGCCTAATATTGTACAAAAGGTGATGATGTTGCCTAGGGGCATTTCCCTTAAATTGGCCATAGAAGGCCAACGTTCACAACATTCACACATTCACAAAGTACATGCTCGACCGTTTCATCTTCTTGATCACATGCTCTGCACTTGGGTGTGTCACTTTCTCTCATGTTATAGAGGTGCTTCCTTACCCAGCACTATCCGGTTAGGATTCCTGTTACAAATCGTAGTTTTCCCGTAGACATTGCCAGATAATTCCTTCTCTGGGATATCTCAAGAGTCTTCTGGGCCAGCTGACAGCTATTTGTTTCATCCCACAATGTCTTAAATTTCATATGGGTGTTTTCCTTTATTATTTGGAGTTTCGCTGCAATTGGTAGTGTACTTGAAGGACCAGGCCCAAGTATTCTCAGGCTGGCTGCCTTCTTGGCCAGTTTGTCAGCTTCTTTATTGCCGTTGCATTGTGAGTATCCTTTGACCCAACATAGGCAGATGTTATTCATCTGACAGGCTCTCACAAGTGCTTGGTGACATTCCAATGTTGACCCTTTGGTTATTTTATAGCTTTTCAGGGCCAGTAGTGATTGTCTACTATCTGTGCAGATTCAGATTGTCTTGCACTTTATTTCTCTGCGAGCAATCTCTTGTGGAGCTATGGTTATACCTGCGAGTTCCGTTTGTACTACACTGGCATTTTTATCCATAGTCCAGTTGCATCGGAGTCGTTTCCTTTTTCTTTGATCCGTCTTTGATAGTACGGTTTATAAATATATCAATAGCTTATTCATTAGAATATTTATGTTTCAAATACGCAAGTCAAAATACTCTAATATTATCTGCCATTGGCGTAGAATTTATTCAACAGTGGGGAGTTAAGTAGTAAGTAGGAACTAATCAGCACAGTTGCTAAATTAATTCCATACAATTATAAAGTAGGGAAGTATATATAAGATTTACGTGTGTATAATTGAACAGTTGTCAATTATTTCATCAGTTTTTTAGGAGCTACTCAATGCGACCTACAACTAATTATAATATATAAAATTATTAACAAAATGTAAATAAATTTAAAATTTGTCTCTTTGAAGTAGTAACTGAATCGAAATCGAAATAATGGGAGGAACACTAAATCGCCCGCAAAAAGTACGCTTACGGAAAAGTACAGGACTTTATTTTCGCAATCAACATTGCTGATGTCAGAAATGCAAACAAAAAATATAAAAATAGTACATCATATAATATTACCTCTTTAACAACACTCATGGTTACGTCACTGCTTGTAGCATGATGAAATTAATAATGAACACGATATTTATTAAGAAAAATGTACAGCCAAATTTCAATATTTCACTTAGGAGATAATAAATGACACAATTTCTATTTAAAATAGATAATATTATTGTCTTAGTGTACAAAATAAAAAAATGCCTCATATGTAGTCGATGTGTTTATATTAAGTAATATCGATGAAGAATGATGAATATCGATGAATATCGATGATTACAGGAGCTCCAATAAATAACCATGTTTGAACTAAATAGCTCAAAATATATGATTAGGCATTACAATGATTGCTTTGCAAGTGTTAAGACGTGTATTATTTTAATTATTTCCAAATTAAATAAATTAATTTTTGTTGGTTTCGGTTTAATTGAAACAAATCTTTTATCTCCATTTTTACAATACATACCGTACAATGTCAATGACGAATGACGGAATGACTCTCATCTGGTTTCATAATGTACATTTCGCAATCGGCGCCAACCACAATATCGTAATATCGTATAATCAGTAATATCCGACGCTTGTCGATTTTGACAGCGATCACGCGTACAACAAAGCAGTCTTTACTATTACAAGAACCATTTTCAATATCTCCTTTTGTAAAAAAATTGGTTTTGCCTGAAGTTTTCTCCCAGCTACTATTTCAATTGGCCATAATAAATGCTTCATTTTCAGCATTATGATCATCCTAATCTTCTACGAACCGTCACCACAAACCGATAATAATTGTTATTTTGACATAAGACTGTGTAACTAATCGCGTACTGTACTACAGTAAACAAAAAGGTAAAGGCCTGGTATTTTCAATACGCCTAAGACACTTGCGTAGAATGCAAGGTCTGTGAATTTTTTGTTTTACAAATGTTTTACTTGATTAATTTATCGCAAGAATATATTCTTGTTATTATTATTGTTCAAGTATAAATGATCAATGGAACAAATCGTACATCACTCTGAAGATCCTCAATGAAGATGAAAGAACTTGTACCACTTCTAAGTGGTTCGTTTCCGTGTGTATGTCCAGATATACCACTGGTAAGTGTGTCTTCCTTATTATTCGCCTATTTGCCTATTTCTCTATGTAATGAAATATACATGAAGGTACTATAGGTACGTATGCTGTAGAAGCAATAAAAAGCTCATTCTTAATACAGCAAGAATGTTTAGTCAATTTAATAACCAACCATTTTGATCATCTCCGATAAAATAAATTAATTATTAACTGCATATTCTGAATAAATAATCCATAATTAACCTACATAGCAATGATGCTGTGCCGTAAAACAAAAATTTAAATTTCCAATTTGAAACTTTATTTAAATAGCTCGTGTAAGTCGCTCTTTTATGATCTCATGAAAATATAACGACCAGACCGTGCATTTCCCTATCTGTATTACCATCCACATGCTTTTTAAATTGGTTTTATCCTTAATTAAAATTTTATTACGTGATTATACCTGGCCTCAGTATCAAAACATTAAACATCGCGGAGGCGTCAGATCTTAATAACGAAAGACACAGCCTCAATTTTCTGCGGGTAAGATTATTTTTATTCGGCCCTTATGTACCTATAAAAACTGATAAAATGCGTTTTCTCCACCCAGACAGAAACGGTTTCGCAAATGGGCGATAACACAGCTACTTGGTAACAGGGGCGATCAACGGTTGATTGTTCAACATATCGGCGGAATTTTAGAACGCTATTGGAGGTGATATAAAATACGGATCCATTTAAAACTGATTTGTCAATTTTGTCGATATCTTAATTTTATTTCTACGGGGGAGTTACTACATGATAGGAGAATACTCGTAGCCCTAAATAACTGGAATTTTACAGGCATGTTATTTGCATGCTTTATTATACACTTGATTTTGTCGGGTTTGTCATAAATACAAATTACAATGAATTAGTTACATGAATTTAAACATCTTCTAGTGTCCATAAAAAGACAAATCGACTCTGCATACAAGGAATATATTATAATAGTCTTTGAAAATCAAATTCCAAATAATCCGGCGAGATTTTCCTTTATTTTGTCTTTTGTGCAATGCAAATACAAAATCCAGAATACCTTGTGATTGATGTAAATATATTACCTATACCGTTTATCAAACCGCGTTTGAAACGTTTGGTGTTAATAGATATTTCTTCGAATTTTATTTTAACGGGATTTGCTACTTGATTTAGAAGCGTTACGTGTGTTTTGACTTTAATTAGAAATTCATTCGTTTCGCGAGTGTCATTCGCAAATATACTGATGATTGATTCTAAAATTTCATTGTTATTGATGAAAGCTTCTTCGAGGCTTGATAAGTTTTTATGGACTAACAGAGTCCATCTGTCGTTGGAAATTACTATCCTAGTTTCGTCATGATAATAGACTCCGATGGTGTTATTTGGTATTGGGATACCGCTGTTCCGATCAGCAAGGTGAACCTGTAAAATAATTAGTCTTCAAAATACGGTTTAAACCTATTGACGAGAGAGACGTAAGAGAGGCGATTATTTAAATCTCTTACATATTTCGAGACATATTACAGACGGTTACATATTTCGAGAAACCGAAAAAGGTGCAAAACTATTAAATTTTTTATGCAAAGAAGAGGGTTCCGAGCAAATTTTCTGTCATCAAAGTTCAGATTCATGTTCACCGACCCAACGAATATAAAAGGTGAGAAAAGTATGGCAAAACTTACCCCTATTTTTCCTAACAATAGCTAAACTATTACTGTTTATATTATGTTTGAATAACAATAGAAACTTAATAAGTTCGGTGACAAAAAAAATCTAAAGCGAATAGACAGTTTGCAAACTGACTTTGTAAACTTATCGACTCGCCATCCGCTGTATGGTTGGAAATGGCCGATTCCATCAAATTATTAGCGTATTTAGCTAGCTTTCAAACTAGATTAGTTTTAAAACTAAGTATCGGTGTTAGCCGCAACATATACAATGAAAATGATACAAAGCTTTTTGACACCGCATGAAATTAATCTACAGTTAAACAGCTGTTTGAGCAACAGTTAAGTAAACAGTTGGCGGTCGATTAGCGCTAAGTTGACAGTATGACAGAGAGACAGACGCGGCGCTTGGATAACGCAACGGGTGCATGACAGGCGAATAAGTAGTCAGTCAAAGAGGACCAAGTAACCTGCAAGAGATTGATAGCTCGAATAAATCTAATTGAGTGCTGAAATCGTGATTGATGTAAAAATAATATGTGAAAATCACGGTGACTGGCAACAAATTGTAGAGTGCACATCGACTACCACTACCTGCGGAGGATTTATGTAAAGCTGTGGGCAATCCAAAGACACATCCATACCTGTTTTCTGATGAGCCGTGGCCATTGTGTCTCGTTAATGGCGATACCCCTATCTGCAGGTACCATCTACAAACAAATACCACTCAGACTCTACAAGCCAGATACAGATAAATCAACCACTGATTGCTTGTGAAATGATCAAAATTATTTCCAAGAGAGCCGGGGGCATAGATAAAGTAACGGTTGTTTTAAATTATCGTGTGAAAAAGAGCATTTAATGCATTCAATTACTGGCTCACAAAACATGAATATTTGAAACAACATGAAAACATGAAAACAGGATGCAATGTCGTCAAAAATTATAGTTACATTAAATATTCTAGCAGAAAATTAAGATAGGTACATAAATAATAGTATGTTAATAAACGAGCATTTGACTAAGCAAGCAATTTATGTATCACTCCCTCTTTGAATGCTTCAGAACTCTATTGTATATGTAATTCAATATTCTCTAGCACATAGCTGGAGGAATTAGTTGTTTTCAATGGGTTCAACAAGATTTGATGCATTTTAAAGTTTAACATCTTCTGGATAACTGTATGCCTAATGCATTTATATATATATAATATGTTCAAATAGAACAAATATAAATAGTAGACTAGGTTTGTGAGTTCCGTCAAAAACTGATGTCATAAAACGTCACTGCAAGTGTTGGAGTATTAATATTTTAAATTCAAGTATAAATGATCAATAAAACAGATCGTACACTGCTCTGAAGATCCTCAATAAAGGTGAAAGAACTTGTACAACTTCTAAGTAGTTCGTTTCCGTGTGTATGTCCAGATATAGCACTGGTAAGTGTATCTTCCTTATTATTCGTTGTGGAATGCATTTATTCCACACTAATTTCAATTCAGATTCTGGCAAAGCCCTAATTATTTTTTAGTTAATGCTTGTTCGTAAGTTCGTAATGTATAATCATTAAAGAATCACTGTATTTGGTTCAAATAATTTTTTTTAGTGGAAAATTGCGTTTAAATATTATATTTTATGCCAATGATACACTCTGTCTAGCAATGACTTATAATGAAGTTTATGGGGTGTATCAATGTTTGAAGATACGAGAGATTTCAAACTCAAATATGTCACAATATGTATTCATTACATGTATATGGTTTTAATTAAGGCCGGTTTTGTAAATTCTTACCATCAATCATAAGTGAAAAAAAATGTTTTGTAAAGATGTGTCAATATTACCCGGTTTTACCTTATATTCCTTCTATTATGAATTTAGAATTTTATATCGCTTCTTTGTAAGTATTTACTTTTTCAAAATTTATTGATAGTAGCCTATGATCGAACCAGCTTTTAAAGCCCCTTTTAAATCCTTTTCAGCACCTATTTTTATTTCTTCCCATGAGTTGGCTTTGAAAAACAGTGTCATCTACGAATCCTATATTGTCCGCTTTGCACAAGGATAAAGAAAATACACTGAAAGAAATCCGCTAAGTGAACTTTTGTTTTGGCTCAAGATGACTTAGGGTAATACAACATTGTATACATGTAAATAAAAACTTCTATAAACACAGAATACCATGAAATTGTCCCAGATAAAATATTTTTTCTGCGTTAATTTGTATAACAGGTATATAATAATTATTTTCTAAATAAATAACTTTTAGCCGTATACAAATATTGTACAGTATTTATACAACAAATTATATTATGAGTAGTGTATAAAGGTTATACAACAATTGTATACCCGTAAAAATTTGTTAATCTCCTTTAAAACTAGGGTTGACTTTGGGACAAGTTAAAGGCCTTTCAATTGTTTCGTCTTTTTAAAATTAGCGCCTACTTAACTACCAATCCGACCATTTTATCGAGCGAGCTCTCATTCGATTGGCATCGACACGCGATCGGTGACCCGTGAATGTATAATAATATGTGGTGTGGTTTGGTATGTGTTGAGTGGTGATGGTGATACTGCGGTTGAAGCGTGATACGGAGAAGGACGCCACAGCTTGTGTGAAAACTTTCAATAACCAATTTTGTTATCCTCTGATATTTAATACACAATGGAAACATTTGGATTAAGTCAAAATGTTCTAGAGAAGCTCAAGGGTACGTACATTACATAATGTTGTTAAAAAAATATGTAATTCAGATTTGGGCAATGCAGACAATTTTGTTTCTACTTAAATGGATATATATCAGCACGTACCTAACCTGCAAACACAGCTCAGATATAGTTTGCTATAACTTTTCTGTATTCTGATTTTTTTATTGTAATATTAGGAACGAATTTTCCATCTATAAACGTATAAAGATACCTATAATAGGTATATTATGGCTATAATCACCTTTATGGTGATCATAGCCATAGGGACCTTTGGTATAACCAAGACTTAGATACCTATGCCAAAGTTGATCCCTACTGAAAATATGACCTACATTACCTACGCCCATGTACCAAATCATAAATGTATTATTTCAGACAGGTATACGTAATATTTAGAGATAAAATATGGGGTACCTAGGTATGTGGTATTTTATTCATATAAGTAATAGAAGCCCATATTATATCAACTAAAGTTTTTTATAGTTGCATACAGAGGAGCTGTCTATATTAAAATCTGTCTGAATTTTTAAATGAATAGTCTGTATTTTTGAGCATAAACTTGGTTGCGCGTTTTAGTGGATATTATTATGTATTTAATTTTCAGAGGAAATTGACACGAGGCCTGCGAGATATTGGACGATAATACCATTGCCCATATCTTCCCTAAAGCGGGGCCAAGGTTAATTTTCAAAAAAATATATTTGGAATATAAATCTAAACAAATAAAAGTTTTAGCAGAGGTAAATGCCTATAATAAATACACACATATTTCAAATCAAAATGGTGCTCCCGCACTTGTAGCCTATTGCCTACAGAATTTGACTTTAATTTTTATTCATTATACTTAATAATATGTACAATTGTGTTATTTATTTGTATTTGTAATTTTATGTTATTTACTTAATTGTATGTATAGTGTTAATGTTTTGTTGTTCTGTTTAATTTTAAGAAAATAAAATGTAAATAATAATATTCTGTTTATTCTCCATGTTATGCTCCAATAGGGGCTATCACAGAATATTTTGACAAAACCTATAATAATCATATTGATAAATCTGAATCATTATCTATCTTTAACGGAAGCAAAATGTATTATTTTTTAAATATTTTAATTTTGGAATAATAAATTACCTGGTTTAATAATTCTAAACAACAAATAAATGACCATATATAATAGTACATACATGTTACGAACACAGTCTCCCAGAATCCTATTTTTATAATGGAGTTTTGTATAGTTTGTCAGTACTTTAATCATTAGAGTTATGTTTGGTACATGCAAAAGTATCGAACCCTGTATGTGGCAATATAAAAAGATTTTAATGGTTATACAATTAAAATATTGCAAATAAAACATTTTAATATAAAAGCATGAAAAGCTATATAAAAAAGTTTCTGTGGTTATGCAACTACAATTCTAGATTAGAACATTTTTAATATACGTACTATACAATGAGACTATACTGGTTATACAAAAATATTATGAGACTATATAACAAGAATGTTGCAGTTATACAATTAATATTCTAGATTATATAACCGCTATACAATAAGATTATAATGGTTATATAACTGGAATATAAGTTATTATTCTTAATATAAGGGCTATATGAAAAGGTTTTAGCAGCAACTCATCTGAGGTTTTCAGAAAAACGCATTGTATAACCTTAAAAAACAGTTCATTTGTCACAAATAGTATACAACTTTTGTATAGGGGCTATTCAATTTTCATATAACGGTTAATGTCTCTTCTCTCAGTGTAGATCATTTATATAGAAATAGAACAAAACCGGACCCAACACTGTACCTGGTGCCAGTCCATATTCTACAGGTAATGTATCAATTGTTACATTATTGACTTTCACGATGTCTGTTGGTTAGATAACTTTGAAACAGTTTTAAACTATTCCGTTTGATACCAATGTCATCAATTGGTGCTGAAAAGCAATTGCTAAGAAGGAACAATACCGTATTGCATGCATACCTACTTTTTGTCGCACCCGTTTCTTTGCGCAAAGGAACTGTATTTACATACATATTTAGAGATAACAAAGATGTGCCCATTAAGGTAATTGTTAATATTAAGTTCTTAAGAAACATACGTGTTAAGTGCTGATAATTAGTTCTTCTACTTCTTAAGTTTGACTCGTTCGTCTTTAGAAGAATGACTTTGCCTCCAAATTCAAACTGACTTTTCTAGAGTAGATACAAAAAATTTGGGTATTAACATCATGTGTCGATCTTTACACCTAGGTATTTACATTGTATATATTATAGAACACATCGATCTAATGAAAACGATATCAATATCCTAAATTGCTAAGTTTATGGATTGTAATACCGTTTTAAATCCATTTTATCTGAGACGGGAGTTTCTTGTTGTTTTATCTTGCCATAACGATTGCAAAGAGAGCAATAAAATAAATGCAGTGCAGACCATAGAATAACAATCAGTGGTCTTGAATCG
>CAXKVY010002200.1:0-32413 GCA_964058915.1 Tetropium fuscum
AAGCGAAGCGGAAAAAAGCGCACTAGACGGATGTTTCCATAGTCCCTACGTCTATTTTCCTCACTAAAAACAGTTAGTCGTTATAAGCGAAGTTTTTATATCCGAATTCTACTCTATCTTAAAAAAAACTTTAACTGATGAAAACCGCATGTCGATATTTCCAATACATTGAAATGTATCTTCAATTGTCACAAAAGTGTCTTATTACAAGATTTTATTTGGTCTCAATATCTGGACAGTGAAATTTCAATAAGAATCCATTTGCATTTCATCCAGTGTAAGACCCATCGGATTCAATGCCGGCGATGAAAAGGAGAACGCCTATGTATACTTATATATTTCCAAAGAGACAATGATATGTAATAGCAGTCGCATTAATTAGGGATGAACAGACGTTGAATGTTTCAAAATACGCGGCGTTAAAATCCCTAATTCATTCGAAGTCGACAGCCTATAATTTGGGTTTCCTTGGCCGCCTTGATCTCACGTCGTCAAAACCTGTTTATGACCGATCGCGTGAGCGAGGTGTAAAAATTGCTTTTCTGGCAGGCTTTACAGATTTTTCTTGCGGCTTTCTCGAAGCTATTGTCTATCAACAGTGTGGTCTATATTTAGGTATGGGTATACGATAATTATATAGGCAGCCTGACAGGTATTATAGAATTATGAAAATATATTTGTAAAATATTCTTAAAGCTGGCTGGTTGGTTGGAGCTGGTTCTGTGTTTATCCAAAAATAATGTACTACACCCACGCGCGTTTCGCCAATAAAGTTATCATCACAAGGAGATGCTGAAGCTACTTCTAATGACCTTCTGATGATGCTGACGCTATTGACAATACAGTCAATTATTATTAGTATAGCAAGCGACGAATTGGCGATTGCACAAATTTACGGAAATTGTATCAGTATTTTCATTTCAGGAGGATGTTTCCCACGCTAAGAGTCTCGTTCACCGGAATCAGGGCAGATCAGAGGTATGCAGTCCTCTTAGATGTGGTTCCAGTGGACAACAAACGCTACCGATACGCGTACCATCGCTCGTCGTGGCTGGTTGCCGGCAAAGCTGACCCACCGGCTCCTAATAGGCTGTACGCGCATCCCGATTCGCCTTATTCTGGGGAACAGCTTAGAAAGCAAGTGGTGTCTTTCGAGAAGGTTAAGCTCACCAATAATGAGATGGATAAAAACGGACAGGTGAGTCGATTGTTACAACTACTATAACTAGAAATAAAAGTTCGTGCCATTTTTCTTCTTATACGATGACATTAGACTTCCTTGAGATGATTTACCACTACCAATAACTCCATTAAAGGGGGTAATTAATTATTAGAGGCTTAGTTTATCGATCACGCTCCGCATTTGCCCAAACAGAACGCCTCTTGGTGTTCAACAATTTTATTCCAAATCTCTGACAACGGTAATTGTTCAAGCTCATCCAGAGAAGCAAATTGGGTGCCTATCTCTTATTTCCTTATCAAGAAACCTCACAAATGTTCTACCTTAATTAATTTATATTAATTATATTGCACCTTCAAAACCATAAATTCACAGCATTAGATTTGGCATGTGATGCATCTAATAGAACTATAAACCTCTGCCGTCTTGGTGTTGACGATCCTACACAATGGACTTGTGTTATTATCAATTTCAGCTAAAATAGCACCTTATCAGCGTAAAAGGTGTGTTGGAACGTATGTATCGGCACATGCATTTTATCTTTACGAGTTTTCTTCGAACAATAAACGCTCGACACTTCAGCTATGTACAGCATTTTATCAGTGGCCGTAAATACTCGTTTACAAGGTATATGAGAGCGGGAAAGGAATAGACTTCAGAAGACGTTTTTGAAACTCTTCCTGGCGCTATTGGCTGATAATATCGATATTTCTTTGCTTTGTAAAGCTAGCGTGAACTTATTAATCGTGAGAAATAAGTAGTATGCCTTTTATTCGGATGACATTAGGAAAGCTGATAAACTCCGGCACGAAAATTATTTTCCATTTGAGGGTTGCGTTTTGTAATTCCATGTTTTCACGTCAACTGCTGCTCTGGTCGCTACTGATTGATTAACATGGTAATTCACGAAGGCCAACCGCGCGCCGTTTTCGACTAACCTACATATTAATATTAGGTGTAAATCATATACGTTGATTAAGAATGGCTATTGGCTGAATGCGTGTTAACATTTATTACATTTAAAGCAAAAACGAGGAAAATATTTTCTTGCCTATGAATTGTTGGTAGCAAATTGCCCGCGACTCAAATGAATTCGCGTAAATTATGTGTATCAGCAGTCCAAACCAGTTGCTTGTCCTACTAAAATTCATCGGCCAGGTGTAAGCGAAGTGGACACCTGGTACAACTAAAGGAATTCGTACTCAACGAAGATACCATCCAACTCGGACCAATCTATATAATAATATAAAACCATACGCTGTGCTCGCAGGCTGATCGTTGAGATACTCCTTCAATCAACTTTTATATCATTGATAAATTAACTCCTATATAATAATAGTAGTTTATGTCACAAGGATGAAAAATCTAGTTTTTCGGGCGGCTAGGAAATATTACAATACGTAGGAGACCGAAAAACAGTTTTTCGTCTGTGTGTCATACAATATTTTTTATTCGAATGTGTTTATGGTTATTAACGATACTGCAAATTATAAAATTTTCAAGTTTTCTTTTAAAAGACGGCGTGAACTAAGGCCATATATAATAAATAACAACTGCAGTCATATCAGTTTACTTGAAATTGGTATCGAATTCACGCAATTTATATATTATAATATCGAATTTAATCGAAAATTTTGCTCAATTTCAAAGTTGATTTTCTAGCGAACCGATAGATCGATTTCGATAATTTTTTTTTCAACTGTAGCTTTTTTCTTTGGTAATTGCACTGTAACAAAATGATTTATTCAGATTTCAGTTTTAGGCGTATACAGGGTGCAAAAATGAGAATAGTTTTTTTACGTTAAATTTGGGACACCCTGTCGGGAGCATTAGCGGCAACAACGGATGCATAATGAAATCATATTGTAGCGTCATATTTTCTGAACATTTTGTTTTTTAAGTTTCTCTGATATCTGCAATATCAAAGAAAATACACAGTTTTATACCAGAAGATGTTTTTTTTATTAAAATAACATTTGACAACATTTAATGTTGTCAAAATGTTATTTTAAGAATAACACTAACAATGATTAACAATACATAGCAAAAAAAAGTACATTAGTAGCGCGTGTTTCCACCTCTACTTCTAGTAACTGCTTCACATCGCCGAAGCATACTCGATATTAAATTGGATATTTGATTTTGATCAAGTCCATTCCAAATATCGGTAACCATTATTTGGACATCTTGCAGGTTGGTAGAAGGGGTTGATGCCAATAATACCCCATAAGTGCTCAATAGGATTCATATCGGGACTGTGCGGTGGTCAATGTACAGTTGGAATATTTACTTCATGTAAATATTCATTGACGATGCGCGCTATATGTAGTCTTGCGTTATTGTGCAATAGTAAAAAATTATTCCTAATATAACGTGCTCACACAACCTCATTGATATAACTTTCGATATTTAAAGAACGTAATTATTATCGTACCTACGTAAAGGTACGATAATATAGTATATAAATAAATACAAGAATTGTCAAAAACTGACATTTGCTGATATTGTTGATTTATCATAGACTACTTTGCTGGTTAAACCAACTAAGTATCCAGTAAAATTGAGATTTATTGAAGCAAAACATGCTGGTATAAAACTGTGTATTTTCTTTGATATTGCAGATATCAGAGAAATTTAAAAAACAAAATATTCATACAAATGTAAATACAATAAAATGAATAGTGAAGAATTTGTTGCGGAAACACCCCCAGAAGTAAGAGAGCTAGCGAATTTGGCTTCGATGGATTTAATTCCAGAAAAATCCAAAATTATTTATGAAAGAAGCTATTATAAATTTGAAAAATCTATTTGTCTGGAAGAAAAAAGTTTTTTACAAGAAATGTAATAAATTTTATTACCTACAAATTTGGTAATAAACACAAATCACGTAGGTCAGTTTGCTTAGGAGATATTTGCGAAAAACCTATTTTTTGTACCTTTTTTCCAATATGGCGACGGGGCAATGTCTCAAGGTCGAAAACTTAAGGCAGAAAATTATAAATCATCAACTTTCTGGTCGGCTTATTCAATGTTAAAATGTATGTCGAAAATTAGGATAAACGTTGATATTACAAAATTTATTAAATTAAGGACCTTTCTCAGAAAGAAAAATCTTGGCTATGTACCAAAAAAATCGAAAACGTTGACACGGGAACAATTTGATATTTTTTTAACAGAAGCGCCATACGACAAATATTTAATTTAATGCATGAGGTAATTTTTTTAAAACTAAGTACCGTTAACATAATATTTGTATTAGGCGTAGCAGGTACTTGTCGCCGTGAAGAATTGGTATTTTTAAAAGTGTCACAAATAGGGGATTTTGGGACAGCTCCCGATAATAAAACAAATAGACCTCGTTCATTTATTGTAACAGGGAAATATTTAAGATATCATCGGAAATATTATTTGCTGCGACCACCAAATTTTGAAGCGAATGACTGATTTTTTGCGTTATAGAAATGAAATGCAATTCCTTTTGAAATTGCATTTCATTTGAAGCCAATGCCAAAGAATATACGCTGCGCTGTTTCCGAAGAACGCTACGTTGCTGGCTGATGTAGGAGCAGACATAACCTTACTTAAACGCCACGGAGGAATGGAATCTTCCACTGTAGCTAAGGGCTATGTGGATGAGTCAATAAATAACAAACTTGAAATAGCTAACAAAATATTGCATCACTTACGCCACACTTCCACGGTTCGGAACACAATAACATCACAACATTTACAAGAAAATAGCATTTTAGACACATACTTGACCGCTACTATTACTCAAACAGAATATAACACATTAAAATGGAGCAGATTTGTTAAAGGATTGGGATTGTAAACCAAGAGAACTGAACAGAGAACACGTTCATAAAACCGGAGACTATGAAAAATATAACATAGACAAACATAGACTATGAAAAATCTAGAGCTGATGCAGAATATTAAACGACTTTGTGAACACGCTTTCTCCAGAACGAAATGTTCAAGCAAACAACTAAATATTTAGCAGAAAAATTGTTTTTGGGTACGTAGTTCTTCCCCTAGGGTGGAATTTTTGGAAAGGATGACGTAATGAAATGTTTGAAAATCAGTTGCGGTTAATAATCTCATCAGGATCTTTGTGCACAAACCACAAGAGATCGTTTTACCCCAAAAAGCACTGCGCAACTTTCACCTAATCTAAAAATGTTTCGTAAGAATATATGCATGTAATAAGTGAATACAAGTTAACAGTGCTTGAATAGTAGGTAGTAGAAATAATAGATTTTTCTTTGTGGCTGTAGCCACATTTTCCGAACAAACTTGCTTTTTTACCGTTGCCCTCCAAAGGTCGAACTTAACAAGTCCCAAAGCGATGATGAAAGGCTAATTTTATTGACCATAATTATTATTTTTATCGTTATATGGCTGGGGGCACTATAAAACACGATATTTACGATCGACCGGTCACCTGTTCTCCGCGCTTTCAATAGTATAATCCACGGGTAAGTGGGTAGAAGCACATCTTCGAACGTATGACCATACACACCTGACAAAAGTCGTTTACCACCAACAAGCGCTGCTTATTCATTCACACAGCTTTTTAAATAAATAATAACTACTGAATAAGCTTGGAAACTGCGACACCGGATTCATAAATCTCGTTTATTTTAGAGGTTTTATCGGCGTCCGCAGCGAGGAAATTTAATCATTTATTTATTTGTTTGTTTATTTTATAGTTTGGACGTTTATATTTGTATCTGGCAATTACCTTAATGTTATTTATATTGGATACTCTGTGCTTGTACATTACACAGATCCACACACTAAAAATACCTGAACATATTTATTACACATGAATATAACGAAAAGGAACTAGGCATCAGAAGCAATGACGAACTCAATCCAACCGACGGGCGCTGTTATTCTAACAAACACTCCATAAAAGATAAAATCGGAGAGAAAAGGAAAATAAGAAAGACTGACTTCAAACCAAAAAAATTACGAAGAAAACTAATCGGAAGCAAACGCAATAGGTATTGGTATATTCTGAAAGTTTTAAAAATTTTCACTTATAGTGTTTTCGTTTGATATACAGGCTAGAGCAAAAACTTATGCGGCATTTTGCAAAGTAAACCCGTACCAATTTCAACAGAAGCGGTAAAACACATCACTATGCAATACAAAAGGATATTTAGTGTAAAATTTAAAATTGTATACCGCCACAATTACTTGTGAATAGAACTAAGGTCTCCAGTTCGCGGCTTACCATATCGGTCGCTATCTCTCTTCAACTTATATAAATCCCATTTTCCTTCTCGCTAACTTAGAAGATACTTGCATGAACAAGCCGGCGATTTACTGGCTTTACTGGCTCAGTGGTGTATCAACATGTACAACCAAGGTGAAGTGACTTCAAAAGATGTCTTATTATGTCATATTCATATATGTGCAAAACTTTAAGGCAAAAAAATATTTAGTTTTGAATGTATTTAAAATATATTGAAAGAATTTTGCATGCTGCGTGTACAAGTCACTTTCATTACTGCCTTCATTTACATTTATTATGACTGGTTTAACGGGAGTATCCATCGAGATCGCACATTCTTGATTCCACCTTCTTCACATGGTCTATATATTTTATCAAGTTGGCCGCATTTACTTCTTTGATTGCACCACTGAGAAGTTTTTCCACATCAGCTAACTTGAATGTTGTATTTTCTCTAGCAACTTTCCCTTTTATTTTCGCCCAAATAAGCTCAATTGGGTTCAGTGCGCAGTGGTATGGAGGCAATCGAATTACCTCCATTTCTCTTGCTTTGACCATTTATTTCATCCACTACATACTTCTTGAAAGCCGGAAAATGTTGCCTTGCCAGTGTCAACCATTCATCTTTAAGTAGTGAATCATCGTGTTCAATGTTTCTTCCTTCCAGCCAGTCTTTAATTTGCCCTTTCCGCCATGCAGTTGTGGGCAACTGTTCTGTTCTATGAGAATGATAAGATTATTGTTTTTTATTTTATTTCCTATATTAGGATAATTGCGCGCGCCACCGACGAGCGCATTTGATTAGTTTGCATATCAAACGAAAGCACTTTAGTGGAGAACGATGTGATGAAGACGCGGTGATGAAAATGAATCCCAGATACATTTTCCATAATAATTTTCCTCCTGTCGTGTCAGATGAAATTTTAGTTTGTTCTATTATTTTTGGCAAAACGGGGCAAAACGTTCCTTTTGTAGTGTATCCACTCTTTTAAGTATCGATTGAAGCTTTTTAATCTATCAGTGTCGACAACTATACCTAATTGTTAAATAATATATCCTTTCTTATGCATTTTTTGCATCATTAGCTTTTGTCAAAACTGGATAGGGCTGGAACCTTTGATGTAATGATAACACTCGAAGTAGTTTCCACAAACACCAAGACACTTACTTTGCTCGACGCGCTTTTCGCCAACCAAGTTGGCATCATCCGGAGACGATTAAAACTGTTTTTTAAACGATTAAACGGAGACGATTAAACTATTTTAATCGTCTCCGGATAATATCAACTTGGTTGGCGTAAAGCGCGTCGAACGAAGTAAAAGTGTTTTGGTGTTTGTGGAGACTACTTCGAGTGTTATAGTTGCATATTAGAGGGATCATTATACCACCCTCACCCCTATATCTTGTTACGTATTTTTAATGTTTCGGAATATACTTACCTACATGAAAAATAAAAGGTACTTCAGTGATATTTCATTTTGTGTTTTTCGTGAATCACTTATTTTTTTATTTTAGAAAATACAACATTGGAGTATTGAGGTTTAATGATAACCCCTCCAAAAGTGTCTACCTTATTTATTTTTTTACTCAAAACCAACGCAACTTTCGAATAGTACTTGTTGGCTTCTGAATCGAACAATTTTTCTACAACTTTCTTAAATGCGCAGTACCTGGCGTGCCCGCGTAGGTCAGGCAAACACTTTAACCTACACATTACGGTGTTTTCTTTTTATTTTTTTTCGGTCCCAGTGGCTAATGATTTAGCATTGGACCCAAAATAATTTCTCCCAAAGTTTTAGCTTCCTAGATCAAACCTGTGAACGGCGCGGCGCAAACCGTTTGTTTCCCATTTAGTTAACATGGGAAAATCGACGTTTTTCTCAAACATGAATAGTTGGTAGAAATTTTTTTTAAAATTTCTGTTAGCATTTCGGATTTGATCGAAATCCGATTTTTTAGAGAATGTTTAAACGAGCATATCTTTGAAAATAATGAATTCACGGATTTACTGAATCCTAAGGACCTTTTTTGTAGGAAATTTAATTCTCTATAAAATGCTGCTATCAGATATTTTCTATCAGTTATTCATGTTTGAGTAAAATCGATAAATACAGATACTATTGAGCAAAATTTCTACCTGAAGCAAACACTTCATGAAACAGGGGTCATCAGCTCTCCGATTATAACCGCAACTGTAAAATTATTGCGCGCCGACTATGTTAGTAAAAGGGAAGAGACCACAGCACACCACAATTTAAATGGAGGTGACGCGATAACCCAAGTAGCACAAATGTGCTTATTACGGACATATACTTTGCTATAAAACATCTTGTTATATAACTGCGATATTTCTTAGTTCGTTTGTGATGGTTTTCACTAGAATTACATATTCTTTCGAAATTAGCCTGAACCTTTTTCCTGAAATTGCCACTTCTTTTTAACTTTTTCCAGCAAGAAATGCTCGACATATTGATAACTAGCAACTATATCACTGAAACTAAAACTAACACCTAATGCCCAGCTTTTTATGCAGCATAAATTAAACTTTAGGTTAGTGCTATAACTTTTTTTTCTTTTCATTAAACGCATTTTATCAAGATTTAAAGACGACGACAAACAAGATATTTTGTGTTAACAAAGACCAAACCAAAGACCAAAGTTATGCCGATTTTAAGTGTAAATATATAACTGTTAATATTAATAAAATAGGACGCGGGCTCTCAAACACAAATCCTAAAAAAAATACCCCCTCCCACCAGAAACAACTGAGATATAAACGAAATGTTTTGAAGAACATTTGAATGAATAATTTCCTTGGCCACCGCGAGTGAAGTATAATATCAATATTTTCCGATGGAGGCAGCAACATTGTAGTGTTTATAGTGACATCCAATCGTCGAGGATTTAAAAGTGAATTTAAGGCAGCGTTTCACAGCGAGTATTTAAAGGATTCCCGTGGCGGGTTATGAATGGGGCCCCCTCCCGAGGCCTGGCCTGTATACAAACGCTCATATTTCAATCTCCATGAAATGGATTTTAAACGAGATGCCTTGTTAGTCTGTAGGTGAGAAATTTGTTGTCCCATGGACTCCCCGAGGAGCTACAGCGCGCCGGGTTGCGTATTACCACCGCTCGATCGACGATCCCGTGTACGGTTCGAGCAGGTGACTGCTGACCGGGTCGGAGTTAGTAAATAAGCATCCCGGTCGCTCAGCAAGGCGCTCATACAGCCACGACACTACGTTTCTCCTCTTTTCAGTTTATATTGTCATATAATCATAACTCCTGACTTTAATATGCGTGACGTTTTTCAGGTATGCCTTTGATTAATACTAAAGTGACATGTTTTTATTTTTTTTGTCGACGTATGGGGGGCCCCGCTGGAATTCAGATGACGCTGCCGCCATAATCTGACAGTGTTTTGTCGCGTTCGCTGATAAATTGATCTGTTCTTGCCTCGTTTGTTATTCAATTGTTATGTATTGAATTGGTAATTAATGTGGAAGATGCTCCGCTTCACCTACAAATGGAGTTGATCGAGCTTCAAGAAGACTCATATTTGAAGTCTAAATTTGATAATGTGGAACTAAACAGCGAATTTTACAGAACTCCCTTTCCAAAGTGACAAAAATGTCACTGGCTGTCAAAAGACTTTTTTATATATTAATCATTTTAAAGATGGTGACTTGAAATCTTCTTCAAGAAACAACTTGAAACTTAACCAAGTGGAAAAAAATAAATTTGAATAAGTATCGACCTATCTTGGGATCATATATTGAGAAAGAAAAATAATCCCTACGAAATACAAAGGAATTTGAATTTAAAATTAGCAAAATAATTACGTGAAAACGAACCTTAGGTGCTGAAGTTGTCGCTTTTTGTCAAAAGCTTGCCAATCCCCAGACACCAAATCAACGCCTTGATCCATAAATATTATCCAGTTGCTGGCTACGCTTCAACAATTAGAAAGTCCGCATTATAAATAACCGGCGTAAATTGATATGTTAGCGGTACTTTGCGTGATTAGCAGCTGCCTGTATTGACCTGCCTTTATCACACAATCAAACACGGCTAGTTGCCGAATTCCGAAACTGAATTACAACGGCTTCGATGCACCGCAACGGCTCTATATTTAAATCGATTGCTGTAGCCATCCTTGGAATTCAACAAGTTGTTGGCTATCATTTCTTAGATGAGAACGCGCAGCTTGTACTTTTAAATACTAACGTAACTAGACTTTTTTAAATTTCAAATGTATTCTAGGCGATCTTGTGGTGACAAGTCGAGAAATTTTCTTGGCAACAAAATGTTTGAAAAAATCACTTCTCGCTTATTTGACTCGTATTATCTCGGAAAATATGCATCGTGTGAAAATTTTGCAAGATTTACTATCAAAATATGCTATTCAGCAAAATATTTTTTTATCTTGACTACTTCCCTCGTCTTAATTTCCACCAAGTGCAATTTTGAATTACAAATGGTGTCTAGATGGAAAAATTGTATGACAGCACCTGTCAGCAGTTTTTTCGGGTTTACCTGCGGCAAAACTTGACAGCTGTTGTCACCAAAAATTGAAATACCTTTGATAACAAGTAATTAGGGGAAGTCGGGGGAATGGGGGCCCCCGGTGTAATGAGAGCCACCCGTTATTTGGCTTGAGTGCATTTTAATTTGAACATTTCATACTGCTGCCATCTATAAATGTGTAGCTCAACTTCTGGACAAAATTGCAGCGACCGCGCAAGTCTTCCCTGGGTGGTGGCGGAGCTATCCTAAAAAAATTGTGTATTCTAGTAACGTTTGTTGATTTGGTGAACTCGATGTTCGTGTTATATGAGATGCGCACACTTTGAAAATCGCTGGAATAGTTGTGTTTGAGTTTTAAAATCGTCATATCGAAAGGGGAGAGTCTTAACGAATAATATTTTTTGTGTAGCACCAATCAAGGAAGATCATGCGTTTTGGGGTTATGATAGCCACTCAGACCGGGGTAATGGTGGCCGGCCACCATTACCCCATTGCCCATACACAAGAAACATTAGAATTACTAGCCACAGTACAGCCAACTCAATTAAGCAATATTTACAAATGGATAATGAGCATTATTCCAACATCATATACACCCTTAGGCCCGGATTTACAAAAGTAGGTCAACTCGAGTTAAAAATTAAACTTAAGTTCAGCAGTTATTTAATGTTTTACATGTTGGGTTTAATAAATGAGCCCGGCTCAATGTTAGGCTCATCTGAGCTCAGGATGCTGGGTAGTTTAAGCATGGCTCAAGATGTTGCGCGTGCGCACAATCGAGAAAACTGTTGGATTTTTAGTTTGACGTTAATAAATTCTAACCTAACAAAATTTATTTTGGTTATTTTATTTTATGCGTCGTTAATTCTCAAATATGGAACATTTAAATTTAGACGATTTAACTGACGATGAAGACGTAGCGGAGGTTATTAATATATTAGAAAATCTACTACGGCAAAGACCTAAACAATATCGGGAAAGACAAAACCACTTTGAAATATGGAACGAAGATGAGTTTATACAACGATTTCGATTATCAAAAAATACAGTTCGTTTCCTGATAGAATATATATCTAATCAAATAGCATCTCGAACAGAAAGGTATTTTTTTTCTCTCATTTCAATAAAATATTTTACCCTCGCATCATTTTAGAAACCATGCGTAGTCACCTACCATCATGGTGCTTGTCATTCTTCGATTCTTTGCCAGAATTGTTATTGAATTCTTTCTCAATTTTTTTCCAAAAGAGCAATTTTTCTTTGTTTGTGTCAGTGTCTGACATCTTACGTTCAATAATATGTTGTTTTTTTTTTGATTGAAGAAGTTAAAATGCCTTCTTCTTTTCGGCTGAAATTTACGGCTCTTTTTTTATCTTCACTCATAGCCAAAATAAACAGCGTAAGAACCGCCACGAGCAAGACGAAAAACAAGAAACCTTGCAATCAAACCTACGCTAACAAACACTGTAAACACACCACCTAACAAGTAAAGAGCTCATTACATTTCTCAATCGGCATGCGCATTTCTGTAAATTTGTGTTGTTGTCAATTTGTTTGAACTTCCCTGTTTCTGGATATGTAAAACAACAACAGCAGTTCACTGCTGGCTTAGCTAAACTCGAACTCAAGTTAGTTAGCGTTGAACTCGGCAATTGTAAAATCGGGCCTTAGAAGTGACGCCTCAGAACCTCCAGCTTAAAAACAGAAAACAGAAGATCCTGCAGCCACTCCTCGAGCTTCTCACTGTACAGCTGTAGTGTAGTTGACATTTTTTTAGGCAAAAATTATCACTAAACAATCAAAATTTATCTGGTAAAATACAAACCTCATGTTATTATTTACATATAAGTGACAAATAATTGACTCCTTTATAAAAAAGTCTATTTGGCAGTCATATTTTTGTCCCTTTGACATAATTTTTTGCTCCCTGACGAAAATACGATTTTAAAAAAGTATAATAAACTATGTATTACCGTCTATAATGGTATGCATGTCTCCCTGATTTAGGTAAACGCTATACATTTTAGGCTAAATCTGAGAGAATTTTAAGCATTCTTCCTAAGACACCCGCTTCGAAAACCGGTAACTTACCAAATATCTTACATACACTGCCAGAGGACAGATATGCACCACAGACTCTCATGTCGGCTTAGAATTTATGCGGTCGTGGTAGCATTTAATCAGTTTTCTCGATCTGACACAGTGAACAAACTCACAAATTAGAATTAAACATGCGCCGTCGTTGTATATCATAAAGATACAAGGTGTTCCTTTTGTATATTTTATAAAATGCTCGCTGCCAGTCAATGGAAAATGTATTAATGTATGCCTTTTTGTTATTATAAGACGTTTTCGTGATAATTGGTGCTGTAAATCATTCGGTTTATCTGGGGTACATATTTTAATAGAGGTAGCTGAACATGTTTATTAGGCGACGGAATGGAGGTCGAATGGTAATAGAAATTAAGTTAGTTTAATTACGGCATTAGTAAAGGTTTTTCTACAGCGACCGCTTGATATGCTCATTAAATCAAAAATTTACTCTTCAATGCTCAGTTGTTTAGTTCTACTGAGCAATTTTTTCGTCTAGATTATTGTAGTTTGAATATTTCCATACAAATTAATATACAGGGCATTACATGCTAATTTTACATGCTGATTTAGGTAGTGTATCATTGATTATTTTTTGACCGACTTCAAAAAAGGAGGAGGTTTCAATCAGGGATGGGTAGGTAGAAAATTATACATATTCTACCATATATTCTACGCGTAGAATATGTATTTTTTACACCAAGCTAATTTCTACATTTTCCACACCACAAAATGTAGAAAATTAATCATTCGTTTTACAAGCTGATTTTTGGTTAAATATTTATTCATATAATAAAAATACATCAAAAAAATAAGTTGTATGTTGTATGCACCTTTACATACAAAATATACGATGGAAAAAATAAATAAATCAAATAAACAAATCCTCTTAACTTAAAAAAAAAACATTATTCTGAGTATTAAGAACGGAAAGAGCTTTTTATTTGTAGACAATGTGTATGCACATAGAACATAAACCATATTATACAGTAGATGAAATTGAAAAGGAATTCGATCATAGGAAAATGAAGGGCAATGGAAAGAGACTTGTTAAAAATCATATTTTTTTCCAAAAATCGTGTTGAAGTTCCAGCCATTTTGAACTATTAATAACATTACGTAACTAAATTACAATATTTACAGTACCGCGTCGCGTATGCCATCATCTTATTGCAAACGCTCATAAATGGTCAGGGCATCGTTAAAAGATGTCCCTATGATTCTTTTTCCGGTTTTATTTTCTACGTAATTTTCTACATTCTATACGCAATTTTCTACATACATGTAGAAAAATAATTTTCTACGTGTCATTACCCAACCCTGGTTTCAATTCGACTGTATGTTTTTTTGTATGTTTGTTACCTCAGAACTCCGTTATTTATAAATCAATTTTAAAAATTATCTTTTTGTTGGAAAGGGGTTATTTTCAAGAGGATCCCGTTTTAGTTTTATTGGCATTGGACCTTGGATTCCGACGATATATCGGGGACACACCAGATATACCAGAAAAAATGTTCACAACCCTAATTTATACACATAAATTATTTAAAAAAATATTTTCTCTCGGATCAAATTGTGAAGCTAAAACCCATTCTCGAAGTAACTTAATCATCATAAAAATCAGTCCAGCCGTTTAGGTGCAGTTCAATGACAACACACGGACAGAAGAAAAATATATAACTTTGTCACTTTCAGTCCGATTTGATTATTTTTTTTTCATCTAGTAGTTAAATTTATAACGAATCTCACAAGAGGATTTAAATTACAAAACTAGGCAAATGTCCATATTATACAGCCATGTATAATGCCTCCCTAATATTACATAATAGAATTAAAGGAGTAGGTATATCAAGTAAATTAATCTGGCCTTCTTTTATATCAAAATCATATCCCTGAACAGTCCCTTTAAGTGAATCTATAAAATAAAACTTATTTAGTTCTGAGTTCCATGCTGATCCATTTGAGATTCATAATTTATTTAGATGGCTAGTAGCTTTGTTATTTTGGGAGGAATAGAGCGATCCCTTCTCTCGTTTAACTTGTCCCAGTACTGGTTCTCCTCCCATCGTACCTAAAATAAGAACAATATACATTAGAATGCAATATGGTAATATATATTAGCTTTTAAGTTCTTTGCTATTCATATTTGTTATGTGAAAAGAAATCTTGGATTTGTAGCAATTCATTACATAGATAAATAAACAAATAGATGAATAATAAGTAAGACATACTTAGCAGTTGAATATCTGGACATATATACGGAAACGAACCACTTAGAATTTGTACGTTCTTTCACCTTCATTGACGATCTTCAATTTATTTATTTAGATGGTTAGTAGCTTTGTTGTTTTGGAACTTATATTATCGTTTTTAACTTATATATTATAGTCAATATATCGTTTTTAACTTATATATTGACATCGGAACTTATATTGTCGTTTAATTTATAAATGATCAATAAAACAAATCGTACATCATTCTGAGGATCCTCAATGAAGGTAAAAGAACTTGTACAACTTCTAATTAGTTCGTTTCCGTATATATGTCCAGATATACAACTGGTAAGTGTGTCTTCCTTATTATTCATCTATTTGCTTATTTCTCTATGTAATGAATTGCTACAAACCCAAGATTTTACCCAGTACGTTAATATTGCATTTAGAATTCAGATTACTAATTGCGTTATTGCACATAGCGAAATAAATTATTCAGTTCCTATAAATTTAATGACTATACGAAATAACCTAATAATACTGATAAAGCCATGGGCCATGGGTGTCAAACATAAAAATAAATAGATATATCAAAGAAATAAGAAGATAAATATACATATGCAAGCAATTTCTGTATCACTCCCTTTTTACGCTGAATGGATAGACGAATTGGACGATCGATTGGACGGATAGACGCTCGTGAGTCAAGCTATGACGATTAGTGAGCTGCTCTTCCGTCTCATTAGATAAACGCTCGTGAATCAAGCTAAGACGGTGAGCACGTTGCTCCGTCTCATTGGATAGACGTTCGTGAATCAAGCTGACATGGTGAGCACGTTGCTCCTCCGTTTAATTGGATAGACGCTCGTGAATCAAGCTGAGACGTAAGCACGTTGCTCCTCCGTCTCACTGGATAGACGTTCGTGAATCAAGCTCATATGGTTGCCACGTTGATTTTGCGTTTCACTGCAAAGACGATCGGGAATTAATCTGAGCCTGTGCTTTCGATATTTTCAAAGTTTAATACTTTTTTACTATAAGCCCGCATTTTGGAGAGTCTCTTGTTACGCATTTCGCGAGTCTCTTTTAAAATGGCCTTGGATGTAGATTTCCTAGTTTGAGATAGGCATTTTCCCTTTCTTCGCTCTTCTAATTTAAACGGCGTTGCCACATATATGCAGCGCGTTTAGTAGGGCTATCCATATTCGTATTTGAAAAAAAAATTACATACAGAACACAATATTCACTGAAAAGCAAAAAATAAAATATTAACCAAGGGTAACTAGCGTATTCATTTACAATTGAATACAACTGCCTAAAGCCACACCACAATTACAAATAAACCTAAATTCAAACTTCTAGTCGATAAAAAACGATGCACCTTTTTATCGCTGTCAACGTGATAAAATGTTTACTATCAAATATAGTGGAGCGGATCTACGGAAAAAAAGGGGTCCAAACGGAAGTGACTTTTTTGAAAAAAAATTTTTTCCAACTTCCCATAATGCATAATGCTCCCCCCTTTTTCCGGTAATTGTTGTCCACCAGGGGGCGCGCGCAGCCTTTCAAATATTGTAAAAACAGGTTTTTTTTAGATCGCGTAATCGAGGAGACGGATACAGAAATATTTTGTACAAGAAATATAGGTCTCCTCGATACGCGTAATCTGGTGTTGGACCCGTCAAAATCGATCCATTAGAACCGGAGATACAGCGGTTTTAAGATTTTTGTTTTTAGGGGGGACAAGAAAGAGGGAGTGAGCAATGGGGGTATTGTGGGAAAGGGGGTGGTATTGGCAGGCCGATTTTTTTATCACTTGTAAGTAATGGTTATCGGAAACCCAGGCCGAATTTTTTTTGAGATTGCTCAATTAGGGAAGGGATGTGAGGGTAGAGGGTGGAAAAGGGTTAAACGGCAGTATCTCCGGCCCTGATAAACCTGAAAAAGAAAATTTACCAATTTCGTTCATTAGGGATGTCAGGGCGTCGAATCTAGGTTAAAGCCATGTAGAGGGGCGAGGAGATCTCCTACGCCCTTAAGCCAGGGCTCATTCTCAAGGTGAAGGTTTCCCCTATTACCTAAAAAAAAATCCCAATCGCACCAATAGTTTTCATACGCGCGCGAGTTGGGACGCTGGGAGATTTAATTTTCTCTCGCCAGTATCTCCAGCGGCAGAAGAGTGGGCGTGGACTCTACCCTCCCTCTCTTCTCGCGCGCTATCCCAACTCACACACAGAGATTCCTTGCGTCCGTCCGTGTGAACGGCCGCGCGGTAGCGTTTTTGAATCTTTCGGGCTTTTGCAGACGGTGCGATTGTGATGCGATATTTCGTTTCCGGCATATCGCAACGATATCGCGAAACCATCAAAATATATGGCATGTTATGAGCGTTTTTCACATTATGCGGAAGCGACAAAAATAACCGCAAACTAATTGCGGCATTTTATCGCATCGCAGTACAGTACGTCTGTCGGTCAAATACCTTCCGATATTTTTCCGTGCGGTACTAAACCGAGAGCTAAAATAAATGCACATTTGCAGACATGTCGCTGTTGGTTGCGAGATTTGTCAAAGAAAAAAATTCCATGGTTGCAATTCTTGGCAGTTTGTTTCGAGCTATTTTCTTGATGTACCCAATAACGTCTTGATGTATCGATTAATAACGTCGATTTAACCGATTGTTACATGTAACATGTTTCCTCCTTCGTCTTCGATATAACAAAGACAATAGAATAATTGGGCTCTTATTATTCACACTACAACTATACTGCACAACAGAATTAATAACTTATGTAACCGACAACACGGCCGACCAATTTTTTAATTTTTATTCGTTGAAAACCAAATTGTATCGCCCTGTGTGAAAGCTTTCTGCGATGCGACGCGACATGCCTCAACCAGTAAATCGCATCGCAAACGCACCGTCTGCAAAAGCCCTTACTCTCTCATTTCGTTGTCGATTTCAACGGTTTTTTTTTCACGATGAATTTTCGAGGCGGATTCAATTGTTAATGCTTAATTGGGCAATGACGATTTTTTTTTAGGTAACAGCGAGAGCGGGATGGGAGAGGAGGAGGGGTTATGAAATAAAAAATAAATCACAATTTATAATTAATATTTCTCATAATATATTTATATACAACATCACAAATAAACAATTTTTCGGCCATATACTTATACATAATATCAGGACTCGAGTCTGATAACCGCAGCGCCTAAATCTAATCGAGGCGTGCTATTTTAGTTGGATTCTCTATTTCTGCGTCGCTACCTACTCTAATTTCGGCCTGGGCTTCCGATTACCATTACCTACAAGAGAAAAATCAGCTTCCCAATCCCACCCCCTTCCTCGCAACACCCCCCATTGCTCACTCCCTTTTTCTTGTCCCCCCTAAAAAACAAAAGCCTTAAAACCGCTGTATATCCGATCCGTTCTAATGGACCGATTTTGACGGGTCCAAAACCGGATTACGCGTATCGAGCAGGCCTATTTTTCTTGTTCAAAACATTTTTCTATCCACGTCCTCGGTTACGCGTAATCTAAAAAAAACCTGTTTTTACAATATTTGGAGGGCTGCGCGCGCCCCCTGGTGGACGACAATTACCGGAAAAAGTTACCAGGGGGAGGGGGGAACATTATTAACAAGTAGGAAAAACAATTTTTCAAAAAAGTGACTTCCGTTTGCAAACTTAGATCCGCTCCACTAATAGACTTTTTTTATATATCATAATGAATATTCAAGATTTAATTTTCGTCATTTATGGTTCAATTCGACTCAAACTCTGCGAACAGAAATTCTATAGAACGTATCACATTTTATAATTTTCCACTAATTTTTAACTTATACTCATACTCATACTTTAACTTACTCGACGCTTTCGCGCAGTTAAAAACAGTACTTTATCTCAAATCGTTACCTCGAAATCCAAAAATTTTTCAGGCTGAAAGTACAAAGCAATAAATCTCTAAAGAACATTTTTAAAGGATGGTACTGCTGAATAATTTGAAAATCCTTACTGGATGCTTTCACCATCGAGTAATACTATTAAGTAGACATAATACCCAATTATACACCGACATTAATTAACATTATTTATAAGTTAATACCATATAAAATAATTACAAACACAACTATTGAATTAATGCGACTGCTGTTTGATGGCCTGCATCTCGAATCGCGTCAGTTTCTCATACAACACTTAACTTCTTTCAAATGAATTTATACCGTTACCGCTCGAGGATTAGCGATTAAGACAAAGTCTTAATTAAATTTTAATTGCGTATAAAAATCACGCGAGACTTAAATCTGCATCGCCAGTTGTCAGATAAGTTATGACTCGATGTTTGTGGTTCACCTCGGTATCCAGGCGATACACATCTATCCCATAATTTCTCCGATGGAATTATCAGCGACGCACGGCGCAATTAATCCGAGAAAACTGGGAGAGACGTGTACACGCCAACTGGGATATTAATAATTACGACAAGCCATACATTCTAATAAATAATGAAAGCGCACTAACAGCAAGTTATTTCGCGTTTTACGGATTAATTTCAGCGTTTGAAATATCAGCACGAGCGGTAGCTTCTGCGATTCAGTTGTTCGCGGTCAACGAAGATACGGTACCTTCGTAGCGATGATTTATCTCAAAGGTTATTTCTTCGCTTGAACTCGAATATCATGAGATTATTCTGCAGTCCTTGAAATTGTTTCGTACAGCTAAATTCAAGTCCCGATTTCTTTAGCAGAGTCGTAAGGTTATTGATCCCTAGGAAGAACTATAAGGGGATCAGATTGGATCCCTGAGGTATAGATGGTCAGGAATAGGATCGCGGTTGAGGAAATCGAAAACCGCGTAGAGGAAAAGAGCTATAACATTATGATTATTATTAACTCCTGCGTCACTAAATCTAATGTTGCTGATTTTATAATAAACTTCCTTTTTGACATTTTGCGTTTATTCATAGTAAAAAATCATATCTTTTGACACAAATGGGTTATGACCAAAATTCAAAAAATTATGCATAACTAAGATATGTGGATATATGATGACCTTACAAAAAAAACTTTCAAAACATACATCCATCCATTCAAAAGTTACGACTCATCAAAGAGGACCAATTTTTTAGGTGAACCACTTTAATAAACGTACGGTATAGTACGCTAGCGCCTATAGCGGAAATTTCCGTAAGACCTTCGATCTGTCCTCTTAGGAGTTTTCAATTTCATTTAATTTCATTCATTTATTATCGTTTAATATGTTTTACAAACTTTATAGTGAAACGAAAAAACACTAAACAACTAAAACAACCAAAGTACATGTCTTCTTCCCATATTCGCCGCTATCATTATCATCCTTAGTTCACAGGAGAAGTTATTAAATCCATTCGAACAAAAGCAGCTACATATAACAAGTACAAAAAATTGAAATCCGCTGATCTCTACAATGCTTGCAAAGCTCGTCGATCTAAATCTAAACGTCTGATTGATGATGCTTATAGAATATTTATAAAGGATTTTGAGCGATCGTTATCTGGTAACCCCAAAAAGTTTTGGAACTTTATTAATAAAAAGAAAGGTTCCTCACGTATCCCTTCTGGAATCTGGAATATGTCCGGAGTGCGGATCGAGATCCGCTGCACTTAGGCCCCATTGGGCCCCTTGTGCTTCCTCCGTGAGGGAAATGTCTCCCTAGGTCATCGACCAGCCCAATGTTGTACAAAAGGTGATGATGTTGCCCAGGGGAATTTCCCTCAAATTGGCCATAGAAGGCCAACGTTCCCCCAATATGGATTCTCTGGTCGATGACACGGCGGGACATTCGCAAAGTACATGCTCGATCGTTTCATCTTCTTGTTCACATCCACTGCAGATGGGTGAGTCACTTTGTCTCATGTTATAGAGGTGTTTCCTTACCCGGCAGTGTCCGGTTAGGATTCCTGTAACAAATCGCAGTTTACCCCTGGACATTGCCAGATAGTTCCTCGCCGTCTCTTCGCTGGGATATCTCAAGAGATTTCTGGCCAGCTGACAGCTACTTGTTTCATCCCATAACGTCTTAAATTTTATGTGGGTGTTTTCCTTTATTAATTGAAGTTTCGCTGCAACTGGTAGCGTACTTGAAGGACCAGGCCCAAGGATACTCAGGTTGGCTGCCTTCTTGGCCAGTTTGTCAGCTTCTATATTGCCGTTGCATTGCGAGTGTCCTTTGACCCAGCACAGGCAGATGTTATTCATCTGACATGCTCTCACAAGTGCTTGGTGACATTCCCATGTTGATCCTTTACGATCTCTAATATTCTATAACGACAGTGAACTTTCTAGTCCTACTGATATCGTTAATGCGTTTGGTGACTACTTTAACGGCGTCTTCATTCAATCACAACCACTTAATCCATCTGAGTTTTCTTTACACAACAATCTAGGACTTCATATAGACTTACTGAATATCTCATATGAAGATGTTTTACAAAATCTGAAACGATCTAAGGATACTTTTACAATGGGCGTAGATGGTATACCCAGTTTTGTTCTAAGAGACTGTGCGTATGTTTTTGCCGAGCCACTACAGATCTTATTCAATTGCATCCTACGTAATTCTTACTTCCCGTCTTATTGGAAAAAAACATATATTTGCCCAATACCAAAAAAGGGAAATCAAAATGATGTTTCAAATTATAGAGGCATTTCACTACTGTGTAATTGCTCTAAAATCTTGAAACCATACTGTATAGTAAACTTTACTACTCTACCAGGCAGCTTATTTCGTCATGCCAACATGGGTTCATACAAAGGAGGTCAACAATATCTAATTTAGAGGTTTTTACTCAATATGTCTCTGAGGTTTTGGATAATAGAGGACAGGTCGATGTCGTCTATACGGACTTCCAAAAAGCATTTGATCAGATTGACCATAACATACTCCTTTTGAAACTAGAAAGTACTGGTTTTTATGAAGCATTGATTAAATTATTCACCTCCTACTTAAGCGATAGACAATTTATGGTCGTGCAGATATCAAAATTTCAATTCAATATCATTTTCTCCAACTTCGGGAGTTCTACAAGGTTCCAACCTGGGCCCCAATCTGGGCCCATACTCGCAAAACTTCATCTTATACTCACAACTACTTCATTGGGAATAACATCATCAGCCGAGTTGATGTATTCAAAGATCTGGGTATTTATTTTGACAGCAAACTCACTTTTGTTGAACATATAAACCATTGTTTCCAGTGCCTTTAAATCTTATGGCTTCGGATTGTATGGTACGGATTATATGGTATCCGATTTATCATGTTCATTGTCAACATTTAGAATCGATCTAAAGAAAGTTCTTAAAGTTTTTAATATTTTTGCAAGATCGATCCTTTCCTCCTAGAGGTCTGGATGAGAATTATTTACTTGCGATATTTAATTTTGACTCTTTAGAACCTAGACGCAATATCATGCTAATTAGATTCTTATTTAACATCTTGAATGGCAAGCTCGATTGCCCTGATCTTTTAAATAAATTTTTTTTCTGATACTTTGCCTAAATTCTAGACAGCAAACTTTATATTTTCAAATGATTAAAATATTTTGAAACGATTATATTTGAAAAACTATCGAAAACTCCGAAAGAAATAATCACTTTTTTGCACTACGATACGCCCTAAGATTTTATTGTTATTTACACCTAAATCTATCATTCAATCCAATAAAATCTGATGGAGAAAAACTTCTATAGTAAAACGGTCTATAGTAATTTCTAATACTTACGTTGACTAAAACTAAGCGTTGAACATTTCTTTCCTTTTGCTTTTTTCTTATTGAAGAATGGAGGCACTAAAGCAAAGATGTATGTCAGCATTCAAGGCTAAAGAGTAGGTACACTTATTACGTATAGAACTTTAAATGTTCATATTTTTTTTATAAAAATCAGAAACAGGCGTAAAAAAATGGTCAAATTTACCCAGGACTACCACATTTTCTCACACCCGAAATCCAAATATTCAAATATTTTCTATTACATATTCATAAACATAAAACGTTAAACATAACATATGACCAATGTTTCGTAATTTTGTATAGGTACAATCGTTTTGAAGTTATTTAAAAAAAACTGTTTCTAACAGTTATTTAATAAAAACTGCTACCACCCCATTAAGGGGTTGTAGTTACCTCACCAGGCACTTCAGATGAAAACTGTATAGGTAGGGGTCTTCTGAGGTTTCTTCTTCAAGGTTATATAAAAGAAATATTAGTAGTTATTATACACGTTGTTTGTGCACTATGTAAACGAAATTGAAAACTGTTTCGAATGTTCTATTCCGTGGATCACGTCTTTGCTATTCCTCCAAAATAAACGTTCGTAGTTAATATTAAAACCAATGCAGTTCTGGTGGACTTTGCATAAAAATTGCCCTCCCCCAGCGCATTCCTTCTCTCCCCCGTCCTGTCGTCGACATAGGAAATGCCACGAATATCACGGCCTGCTCGGTCCTCCGTACACCAGACGCGAAAGCGCGCTTGCGTCCGCTGGACTGGAACGAGTGACTGCTGCGCTGTCCCCCTGTCTAGCAGCCGAAGCCGGAGTTGCTTAGCAACCCGTTCCTAACTCTTGCTGCAGTAATGATTGGTGGCATAGAGACATACAATGGCTGCCGTACCGTCTACCACACTCTACACCCGATAAACACACTATTTACCGCTTTACCGGCTGTGTACTCCGCCGCAGGGGGAGAGGGGGAGGGAAGATAAGTAAGCCGTTTGTATATACCTCGCGAAATTACGGAGGAAATTCGACGTGGGCGGGGGAATTTGCTGAGAAGCCGTTGAGATGAGGTATTTGGGGTTATGGGTTCGAATTCGAGAAATGGAAAATTACATTTAGTCGTGATGGCAATCAGCGCTTCAGGAAGGCATAAACTAAACTGCACAGTTTCGCGAAAGCTTGGATCATGGTTTTTGCGTACTTACTTCTATATCCTTTGCAGTAGTTGATCATATCGACATATATACTGATAGCGCTGATGGTATACTTATGGCTGTTTATGCCGTTTTCTTCTTAAACACTGATTAGCTAATCGTTGATTACACAGATCGACAAAACAAATTTACATTCTCGGTTTCTGTTTTAATGCATACATTCTGATGCTAGACATCACAAAATCATCGATTCTTGGCTTTTAAAGTCTGTTTTACGTCGATAAGTAAGTTTTGAAGATTTTAACTGATTTTACGAGCAGCAGGTGGTAGCAATTTGATTAAAACGATAGAATTCACAAGTATATATAAAACAACAGATCAAAGAAAGCGTCATGAAAGTTTTGACGAATTTTGTTACTGTAATGAGTTACGAATGTGTTAGGTTTGTTCGAGGAAATCGGAATACCATGCATACCTTGTGACTGGCGGCTTTTCAAAAAGCTCCCCATGGCACATTCTGCAATGCTTAAGGAAAACTACGATAGTGTGAAAATGGTACTGGAAAAATTAAAATATACAGAATACACCTGGCCATTAATAGGAGATTTCAAGATGGTTGAATAGGAGATTTCAAGATGGTTGGTTTTCTGATGGGAATGCGAGGCAGGTTCAGGACAACAACACCAACAGCGTATATGGCCTGATCGAGTAGCGTTTAAGATAGGAAAACATAATGTCAAGTGGGACCAGTTGTAGAGCCTAAGAATATATTGATGCCGCCGTTGCATGTAAAATTAGGCATCATGAAACAATTTGTAACGGCTCTGCGTCAAAATTCTGAAGCTTTCGAATATTTCACGGGATTCTTTCCCAAATTATCTGAAACTAAAGTAAGAGCGGGTATTTTCGTCGGACCGCAAATTAAAAAAATACTAAACAGTGATGAATTCATACAATTCCTCAACTACTAATGAAAAATAAGCTTGGGGGCAGTTTTAGAGCAGTAGTTAACGGTTTTCTCGGAAACAACAGAGCTGACAATTATCAAGAGTTGATTGAACTATGCTTGAAAGCTTGAAAATTATATTACATATTATTCTTCTATTACTCCTTTTCTATAATTGTTTAATTCGAGTAAATCCCCAAGATAATCAAAGGTCTGTGGAATCGGTACACTCAGAAATAATGAACAAACATCAAAGGAAATCAAAATTTCACCCTCTTGCAATGGCTGAAAAACTAGGCTGTGCAATGGGCAAACTTTCAAATTCCTTAGTCAATCATTTTGATAAGTCGGAGATTCAATAGACGATACTATTAGATGCACCGACTTCCATGGCTTATGAATTTTAGCACATTCTTAAAAACAAGAAAATAGACCGTATTTTCATGAGGAACAAAATAAAATTTGGGGGGAAATCGCCACTAAAGTTAATGCTAATATAGCATCTATAGAACTTCACTTCAGAGGTATTGAAGAGGTTTTATGAAAACCTAAAAAAAGGTTAGAAAGAAGAAAATCGGTCGTTAATCACTCAAAAAGGACCGGTTAAATTAATCAGGATACATAAAACCAGGTTCAACGAAAGGTACATCAAAATTTTCAAATTAATCAACGATTACATTTTTAATCACTGTTTAGTCGAACTGTGCAAACGGCCATTAATGATCTTAATAATGTTTCCAGCAACCCACGAGATCAAAGATTAGGTACCTACGCTTACCCAGTGGCTTTCCATGATTTCGACTAATTAGAAACAAATTTGATAGCAATAATTAAATAATGTAATCAACTCTTTAACAATTCAAGAGTTTAAGAAAATAATATCTGGATTTCGTTTTATAATATTTATGGTTGCACTCTTATTACACTATAGAAAAATTAATAGGACGTTTAAAGCTTATATCGGGTGTGGCTCAGCGAACGAAATTTGAAAAAATCGACGAAGCGTTTTATTTGTATTTCACTAGACTTCAGACACTTTCCAACCCTGCCTTCGATAAGCCGGCGAGTAATATCGTTTCTTTTCATTGCAGATCGTGCTGAACTCTATGCACAGATATCAGCCGAGGATTCATCTGGTGAAGTGGAGGGAGCACTCGGGGCCAATCACGGACCTGGAGCAGGAAGAGTATCGCACCTTCATATTTCCCGAGACTGTTTTCACGGCAGTTACGGCGTATCAAAATCAACTCATCACCAAGCTGAAAATCGATTCCAACCCGTTCGCCAAGGGGTTCAGGGACTCCTCCCGACTTACCGACTTTGACAGGTATTGATTTCGAATTTAGCAATCTACGTCTGAGACATTACAAAATATCTGTTACACGATGGTTTCTCAAGAATTGCAGTTTTAAATAGTCAATATATTATGCGAAATACATTCTGAAATTAGTTTTGCATATACAGTTATTTGATAACTAGTACAATTATTGAAAATTAGAGGAACATTATTAGAGCTGAGACTTTTTGCGCAATTTGAGAATTCGTACCTATATACTGCGAAAATTGTTTTTGCCACTTCTATTTTATTGTTAAGAGATTCTTCTATTATACATCCCTCGTAACGTTCTTATCTTTCTTCCATATTTTAGATGAACTATATGCTCTTTAAACCTGGTGTTAATTGATCGTCTCGTTTGTCCAACATATTTTCGATCACAGTCACTACAACTAAATTCGTAAATCCCAGACCTTTCACTTGTAACAATTCTATCCTTTGGATGGGCTAGGAGTTGTTTTAATTTATTAACTCGACATTATACCCACGTTTTTGAAGACCTTACTCAAACGACGAGTAAATTAAACAACTATACGAACTAAACAACTATAGAAAAGAAGTAATAGAACTGTTTATTGCCTTTCATTGCTAGTGTCTTCATGAGTCGATTTGAACCTGAAGCAAAAGAAGAGTGGCTAAGATATGTGGATGACTGTGATCCAAAATATGTTGGACAAACGAGACGACCAATTAACACCAGGTTTAAAGAGCATATGGCTCATCTAAAATATGGAAGAACAGATAAGTCTAGTGTTGCACAACATGCTTTTACCAACGATCATAGAACAGATATTAGTAATTTAAGATTAGTTAGAAATGTGACCAATAATAGACAGAGTTAGATGCATTTGAGAGCATAGAAATTATGAAATGTAAAAATAGTACGAATAGCGACAAGGGATCTATACCGTATAGCCCGCTTTACGCTATGCTTAGCAACTGATCATTCCTATAGGAAGACGTTTGCACTAAACCTCATACTTTTCTCGAAATATTCACTAAATACTGAAAAATCACCACTTCACCCTCTTTTCACACCTCCCCCCCCCCCTCCCAACCCGACGCTCGTAGTCATGCATCTTTTTAGTACTAACTATGAGGAGGGTATAGAAGTATTTCGACCTAGAAAGGAATTTTTGTCTAATTTTTAACCGACTTCAAAAAGAAGGAGGTTCTCAATTCATATTTTTTCATATTTTCTAGGCATTTTACCTTAAAATTAAATTTACATTAATCAGAACACTGTTGTTTCTCATATGCCATAGGTATATCCCTCTTGACAGTGGAGCAAATATCATTTTCTCCTGGGGATAGATGCCACAGCTAACGACACGCCAAAAGTTAGGTTAATGCATATTTTGCTACTACCAGCAAAAACTAAAACGTTTTCTTTGAAATAAAAAGCTTGAAGGCTTAGTATTCAAGTTCATGAACCTACGATTATGAACAGTACACTACTTAGAGTACAGATTATGTACACTACTTCTTTTTAATTCTATTTTCTTTTTAAATAACGTAAAAAATCCGACTAAACCAAAAATATTTTATATATTAGCCTTTTTTAAGGCTTTAAACGTTGTATTTATTTTTAAAAGGTCTGACCTTTTAACCTCGAACGGACCATTGCCGCGCAACTCAATAGGCCCATAAAATACAACTTCTTTCTATTGTATCTATATCTTCGAACCGAGGCCACTGAAACTGCCTGAACTCTTCCTTCAAAAACCTCTAATTTATATTTCCCATTTTCATTTTTAATAACGCGAATATACCATTTTTCAGAATAGAAAACGGCGTAGTATTTTTCTAAAATTACATCTTCAACACCTGAAACCTCAGTGATGCCCATTTTGTCACTTTCTTCCTTGCTTTCTACGTCGTCGCCATCCGAGGAGTCGTCATATGGTACTGACTGTTCAGATGATTGCGATTCCACCTCGAACTCCATAACATAATTAGTTGCTATTTTGATCCTTTTCTTTTGATCCTTGTCTTTCCCTTTTATCGGCCAAGAGCCTTTCTTTGGTTTATTTTTGTTTTTGTCAGGTTTGTCGGAAACAATAGATAATGTAAAGTTCCCTTACTGTCTGGAACTGAATCAAAAGATTTATAACAGTGGCTGAGGACATTTTCTGTGCGGACAAAAAATTCATTTTGTCTTGTGGCAGCAAATCTGATGCAGTCAACAAATGCTTATCCTTACCGTACGTAATCATCAGTTGTTTCAGATGATCAACAGTGATAATGAAATCACCTATGGGTAACACAATCCCTGCTTTCAACAGTCTTGTTCGGATTTTAGTGAGGATGTGAACTGTATCTTGTAAACATATATCTCATTTCCATAACCACTTCCCATTTGGTACCATTCCCAATCAAATAATTTCTGCGCTGTTGAAGGGAAATTGCTGTTAATTCTCATAGCTTTTAAAAGTTTTGCATCCCCATCGGATGAAAAGCCAGCAACAGTATGCCATATTTTTCAGCTTCAGATTTTATGCACTTCCAGCGGCCTTCAGCTTTGTATTTATTATCTGTACCAAAAAGTCTCAAACAAAACGAAGGTGCATTGATTTTTAGAGGCTGTGCCATGATTACATGTGCAAAGTTTGCTTTAGAAGCAGTCTCAAAATATTTTTGTATTAAGTTTCCATAAAAGATTCTGTTTTTGGCAGTCCTTTTTCTAGAGGTAGAACAAAACCTACAATTTTATTTGTCGTAGAATCGTATTCTATCTTTCCGGTTATTCGCGTGGCGTCTTCCGAAATCCAAACTGTCCTTGGTAAATCATTCTTGTCCAAAAATGTGACTAAACCTTCAAAGTCTATCATACCTTCTTGTTTTTTAGGGCGTTTATTACAGACATGCCTATTAAGAGTAGCTATAGAAGGCAGCGCATTTTCAAATTCGATTGCAGCGTCTCGTAAAGTAACCTTCCTCCTATATAATATAGATAAAGTGCAAAATCCTTTGTGTAGCACTGTCCTAATTGTTCTTATTTTTTGGTCCTTTGTTATTTTTTAAAGGCATTTTAAGAAGCCTCTCCAAGAAGTTAGCTGGATTTTTTTCTGAATCTTCATCTTACCCGAGATCATTCAATACGTTATTTGAATCGGCAATTTCTATAAACCGGGAACAGCAAGAGTTGTCCGGACTCTCAGTTATTATTTTGCTTATTCTGTCAGCGAGGTTGTAATAGCCGGTAAGTGTTTGATCCCTAATATTAAAATTTTCCCTGGACCGCCTTTTCCTCTGTGATCTTCGATACTTTTTAGTACTCCATTTTGAATCTTTCCCCCCGGTTTTTGATGAAGAACAGCAATCATCAAGGAGATCATCCACATTGAGGGGATCATCCATAATTTCACACAATTCTTCGAAATCTTCGTTTCTATTACTTTCCAAATGGCTACGTACCGATGATATATTTTCTTCTGTATTTGTAATGCGCGCAGATGTTGCCGATTTGTTGATTTGTAATAGTTGTGGAGGTTGAAGGAGCCGATTCTTGATTTGTAATAGTTGCGGAGGCTGAGGAATGTGTTCGAGGAATCGAGATGTCACTGATGATTTTATTCTTTTCGTTGTGTTCTCAGGTGTGTCAATTTTTTGGAGAAATGAAGTTATAAGAGAATTCTGAGAAGTCCTCAGTGAATTCGACTTATTAGTAGCGGGATTATTGGTATGGTTTTCAACCAATGTTTATGAAAATTTGCATAAATCCAACGTTTAGGATTCACTTGGTTCTTCGACAATTTTTGTATTTTCCATGACATTCCGCAGAAACATTTGACAGTACACGAAACTCGCTGGGGAATCATTCCCACTTTTACCCTACTGTCATATATACAATCATTTAATAGTCAAAAAGTCACAAGGTTCTGGTAAATTTAGTGTGTAACAAAAAGCAAACACTGCTCAAAAGAATGTGTTCTTGCAACTATTTACATGAAAATGAGAAATCGACGGGTGACAATTTCGTTCTCGCACATACTTAAAACACATTACCACCCATGCTGACCGGACTATAAGAAGTAGCGCCTCAGAAAACACATGTAATAAGTAAAAGTTATTACGTTTTTAATGTGGCGACTTGTTTTTTCCACGACGGAGTCCACATTTTCGTGCCTCGGCTGCTTCACCTTTAATTAGATTTAGGAGCGAAGCCCCATCAGTGTAACCGTAAAGCGTGTTTTTTCTCTCCAAGTAATTATCTTATTGTTATTAGTAGTTTGTTTTAATGGGTCGTAAAGCCGTACGGTAGCTGATGATCTAGGCATCTGTCAACTGTTCGACGGACGCAGGTACAGGGATTGTTTTTTTCTCATCTCAAATCTGGCCGAGGTAAATTATTGCTGTTAATATGTGCTCGACGCGGTATGGTGTTATGAAACGGAAATAGCATCTACAACACATCATCTATAAGAGCGTCACTATTTGTGACTAATGCAATTATATTTCATTCATTATATAAGTTGGGTCAGTGTATGGCTATTGAAGAATCTAAACCAGCGATGGGAAACCTTATGTTGTAGGAGTCGGAATCGAAGGATTGGTCGTTGTTTACTTTACCAACTTTTGAGTTGATCCTTTTTGTGGCCCAAAACAAGGGAACAAACACCCCATGAGTCATATCCAACAATTAAAATCTTGCAAAAATTAGTTTAAATGTTCCAAGCCTCTTTATTTATATACCTATATATATATATATTTTTTTTAAAATTACAAAGAATCGCGAGAAGGGCAAGGGAAAAGCTACGCGTTGGGAGATTTCCAAATTAATATCGATAATCCATGATCTGGCACTTAAGTTTATGAAATAATTTTTCAAAATACTGCTGTAGATGGTCATCATTTTAGATATAAAATTAATGTGGATATTTCGTCGCTTATATAACGAAGCGACGTAACTCACTTTTCCTGATTTGTCCTGGAAAATAGTTTCAAGATTTATAAATTCTTTGAGGGTTTAAAAAAAAAACTATTTCTCGTTTTCCTTTTTTACTTAGTCAAAGTATAAGTAATTATACTTGCAATTGCCGTTAAGAAAGCACAAAATTAAGTTTTTTAATGCTTGAAATTTAGAAAAAGGTAACTTACGTCACTTTACGTAAATTTTGTAGATCTGTTGAGGAAATTACTTAGGCCGCAATTAATAAGAAATAAAAATACATATATTCAGGTAAATAAGTTTTTTTATTATTATTAAAGTAAAAAACATATCAATACAATACAGCAATATAAATAATGTTACAAAACAAGCTTAATACAATACATTTCTTTGTATTTTTAAATGGATGACAAAAATGAAAATATTCTTTGGTTTTACAGAAAAACGACTTTTAAAAATAAACCAAAGAGTAACTACTTATATAGATATAAAATATATCCTAGTTTTAAACTTTTTATCTAGTAAAATAGTTATACCTATTCTTTCTGAAAAGAAAAAGGAATTAAATAAAGTATTCTGAAAACACTTTTTTAACCAAATAGTTAATCATGTGGGAGGTTGAGGTAAAACTGATGAAACTCTTTTAATTTAATAACACGTTGATCATCTTCACAGAGTGATTTTATATCACGGTATTTTAAGTAATTTAATTTACGCAAATCCGAGTTAAGAGACTTAAGTTTTAGCACTTTTAATTCAATACTTTTACGTTTTACTGACAACGTTTCATATTGAGTTTGAAGATGACACGTTTTAAAGAGTATTTTTTTAATTCGCATTTCATTACTTTTATTTCCATTATTTTTGTCCATTTAAGACCGCCCGGAGTCAGAAATTTTAACAACTAGAATTTTGAGGTCCTCAGACAGATTTTTAAAATAAAAAAAATTGGTATGCTCTGCTATGGGCTCAGTCACCCTGGTTTTGCCCAAGAAGACTCAAAAAAACGCAGAGATCTCTTTAATATTCGCACTGTTGACCACGGTATAAAGCAACAGAACTGGAGTAATAGAATT
>CAXKVY010002201.1:0-28252 GCA_964058915.1 Tetropium fuscum
TTCCCTATTGAATCCTTCTTTTATGGGCGCCAGTTCTATGAACACTAATTTATAATTTACTAGAAGGATCACTTAAGGCATGAGCACTCGTTAGTCCTAGAGGAGGTCCAATTAGGTATATGATAATTTCTTTGCAAGATTGAATTTTTTTAACTGAAGTTACTTTTTCAAAATAGTGAATTTATGGCATTATAATATTTTATAATTTAATATTTAAATAATTTCGCGACAAAATTTTTCTTTGCACGACAAAATCGCGACAAATTATGCACCAGATGCGACATTTGTCCGATCATAGGAAGACCGTTTTCCAGAGGTGGTAGTGCTAACTTAATATCAAGTTAGCACTACCATTGGTTTTAAAAAAAAATAATTTCGCGGCTAATTTTTTTTGCACGACAAAATCAAGATAAATAAACGACAAATTATGCGCGAGACGAGACTTTCATCAGAATATCAGAAGATCAGATTTTTTTGCACGACAAAATCACGATAAAAAGCGACAAATTAATCACATTATGCCACCTTTCATCTCGCATGTGGTAGTGCCAACTTTATAGAGGTGAGATATTGGGGACTTTCTTAAAATATTTGATCTAGGAGCAACACAGTAAAATAAAGTTTGCTGTCTAGAATTTAGGCGAGGTATCAGAAAATTTATTTTATTTAAAAGATCAGGGCAATCAAGCTTGTCAATCAAGATATTAAATAAGAATCTAATTAGCATGATATTACGTCTAGGTTCTAAAGAGTCAAAATTAAATCTCACAAGTAAATAATTCTGATCCAGACCTCTAGGAGGATAAGATCCATCTTGCAAAAAGATCAAAAACTTTAAGAACTTTCTTTGGATCGATTCTAAATGTTGACAATGAACGTGATGAATCGGATACCATATAATCGACCCGTATTCTAGTTTTGACCTCACCAGAGCGTAAAACAGAGATTTGAAGGTGCTTATATTGGAAAAGTCTCGGCAATTGCGGTAAATGAAGCCATGAGATTTGAAGGCACTAGAAACAATATGGTTTATATGTTCAACAAAAGTGAGTTTGCTGTGAAAATAAATACCCAGATCTTTGAATACATCAACTCGGCTGATGATGTTATTCCCAATGAAGTAGTTGTGAGTATAAGATGAAGTTTTGCGAGTATAAGTCATTACATTACATTTAGCTATATTTAGTTTAAGATGATTTGTCTCACACCATAAAGACATTCTATTAATGCAGTCTTGAAGATGGATGCAATCTGTAGAATATTTAATTTCAGAGTAGAGTTTAAAATCATCGGCAAATAACAAATGCTCACAAGTAATGACTTCAGGAAGATCATTAATAAAGAATAAAAACAATATGGGGCCCAGATTGGAACCTTGTGGAACTCTCGAAGTTACAGAAAATGATATTGAATTGAAATTTTGATATATGACCATAAAGTGTCTATCGCTTGAGTAGGAAGTGAATAATTTAATCAATGCTTCAGAAAAACCAATACTTTCTAGTTTCAAAAGGAGTATGTTATGGTCAATCTGATCAAATGCTTTTTGGAAGTCCGTATAGACGACATCGACCTGTCCTCTATTATCCAAAACCTCAGAGACATATTGAGTAAAAACCGCTAAATTAGATATTGTTGACCTCCTTTGTATGAACCCATGTTGGCGTGACGAAATAAAGTTTACTATACAGTATGGTTTCAAAGATTTTAGAGAAATTACACAGTAGTGAAATGCCTTTATAATTTGAAACGTCATTTTGCTTTCCCTTTTTTGGTATTGGGCAAATTTTTGGTATTGTTTTTCTCCAATAAGACGGGAAGGAAGAATTACGTAGGATGCGATGGAATAAGATCTGTAGTGGCTCGACAAAACATACGCACAGTCTCTTAGAACAAAACGGGGAATATCATCTACGCTCATTGTAAAAGTATCCTTAGATCGTTTCAGACTTTGTAAAACATCTTCATATGAGATATTCAGTGTGTCTATGTGAAGTCCTAGATTGTTGTGTAAAGAAAACTCAGATGGATTAACTGGTTGTGATTAAATGAAGACGCTGCTCAAGTAGTCACCAAACGCATTAACGATATGAGTTGTAATGTAGTGATAGCCGTAGCTTCTAAGAAATTTTGCACTATTGCCGCGGTATGTGGTCGGGCATTAAATTAGCCTGCATTAATATAAAATTTAACCTACCTAATCTAATTAGGTAGATATCACTATATAACTATAAGATTATTTGTTCATAATAATATACTACACTGCGCAACTTATTTAACGCACAACCAAAAAGTTAACTCAAATTTGACGTTATGTATTTTCGACAATTTTTGTTCGTTTTGGTCGATTTTTTTTCAAATTGTAGGTTTTTCTCTTAGGAATATCACTGTCTTAGTTGTTTTGGTAAAACGAATGATTTTGATATTATACCAGGTGCTATAAAAATGTTATGTTTTTTCCGAAATTTCAAAACGTCCTGTGGGCTATACAAGGTATTGCAAGTTATTGCAATTATAGCCAATTTAAAGCCTCATGTTTTTTCTACATTTTCTTTTTTTATTCATTTGTTTATCTCTGTTACTTCATAAAATATCCTATTTTTGAGGTGACGTGATTTTTATTAAATTTATTAACTTTCTTTTTTGTCAAGTGCTCATTATTTATTACTCATTATACTGGTTCAATGCCTCATTTTGCGTTCTGTTTTCCTTGATATCTTATCATTTATTGAGAGATGCAAGGTGTTTTAGAAGAGAAAAAGGTCTTAAAAGGACAAAAACTCAAAAAACATACCTAGAAAAATGGATTCCTTTAATCAATAAAACAACGAATAACAAGAAACAAAACAAAAGTAAATAGAGAATTAGTATCTGGTGTTTCCACCCCTTCCGCGAATGACCTCCCGACATCATTGGTTCATACTTAAAACCGAAGTTCTGATTAGGTTCTGATCTAGGCCATTCCATAATTCGACTAGGCGTCCTTCCAATTCTTACAAATTTTGGGGTTGTCGTCCCTCACTTCGTAACCGCCGACCAATAAAATCCCAAACATGTTCAATGGGGTTAAGGTCGGGGCTACGGGTTGGCCAGTCTATGTGATCAATTCCTACTTCTTCAAGATAATTTCTCACGATAAGACTCGTGTGGGGACGCGCATTGTCTTGCATAAGTAAAAAATTGGGTCCTATATAGGGGGCATAAGGCAAAATATGTGCTTCAAGAATGTCTGTGATGTATCTGTCAGAATTGAGATTTCCATTCACAGTTACCAAGTCCGTTCGCCCAGTCAAAGATATTCCGCCCCACACCATGACGGATCCACCTCCATATAAAGTTGTGTGCAAAAAATTGCATTGACTGTATCGCTCATCGGGTCTTCGGTAGACGCGATTACGTCTGTCACAATTATACAAACTGAACCTTGACTCATCAGTCCAAAGAATACGTTCCCAATCTGCTTCCATCCAATTAACATGCTCATTGGCAAAATTCAATCTGGCTCTTCGATGATCTACTGTTAATACGGGTCATCGAGCAGCAATCCTGGGTCTTAAATTTGCCTCTCAGTCGTCGGCGCACAGTTTGAACGCATATGAGTGGACCACCTGCGTCTTGAAGTTGTGCTCTTAAATGTGTTGCAGTTATAAATCGTTGTCTTACAGCATTTACTCTTAAAAAGCGATCCTGGATAGCAGAGGTAACACGAGATCTACCTTGACCGGCCCGTCTGGAATGTTCTCCTGTTTCCGCGTACCATTGAATTGCTCTCGCTATAGTTGTGTGAGACACTCCCAACCTTCCAGCTATGCGGTTGTAACTCCACCCTTCACCATATAATGTAGCTGCCTCAACACATTCATCACGAGTTAAATTTCTGGTTTGGCGTTCCATTATTCACTAATTATTGCTGGACTGTCAATAAAAAACTAATGACACAGTTGTCAGTTTATGACGTGTAATCTTCGATTTCCATAGCTTGCTAGCTGTTTGAGTTGTCCGATAAATGCATTTCATGTGAATAAAAGCATATGGTGTTTCAAAACGGTGTATTTCATGAAGTAACAGAGATAAACAAATGAATAAAAAAAGAAAATGTAGAAAAAACATGAGGCTTTAAATTGGCTATAATTGCAATAACTTGCAATACCTTGTATAGCCCACAGGACGTTTTGAAATTTCGGAAAAAAACATAACATTTTTATAGCACCTGGTATAATATCAAAATCATTCGTTTTACCAAAACAACTAAGACAGTGATATTCCTAAGAGAAAAACCTACAATTTGAAAAAAAAATCGACCAAATCGAACAAAAATTGTCGAAAATACATAACGTCAAATTTGAGTTAACTTTTTGGTTGTGCGTTAAATAAGTTGCGCAGTGTATATTAATCTGTTATCGCTGTTAAAAGGATATGGATGGGTATTTTGCAATCTTACGGGTAAAACTGCTCTGAGATCTTTTATTATAAAAACTAATCATCACTGCGAACGGAAGTACATAACCACAATTATACCCCGAACCCCCTTTATAACGCATCATCCAAATGAACAGTACACAAGAGATATAATAAAGAACTGAAGTGTATCGAATGTAGCGCGACCCCATCCCGCCTGTTCTTTTGTTAAAATTAAATGTTTACCAGGGCGCGGTGTGCCTAAATGTCAAGCTAAATGTCACGTCGCAGCCTCCGGAGGAGCGCTCTCCCTAGTGATCTCGTGTTACATTTAATTAGGGAATTGATCGGTATATTACGCTATCGTATACCCTACACTCGTGGGACCTGCAAATAATAGTGCATTAATAAATCGTAAATGGTAATTTATTGTCTGCTGGATCATGTAAAATGACGAACAGTTAAAATATTTCACCATAGATTATTGGGGTGGGACAGAAATACTCATTTACTATTTATATTTACTCAAGATTTACTCACTATTTACTTATAATTTGAAAACAAATACTAGATGTGCTTAGTAGGTTTACTAAAAGATCTAAGAAAAATATATTGAATTATTTTTCTAATATGTAATATCATAAGGGCATCTAATTTTTACGAAAAAAACACGTTGCCAGGTAATATTTTAACAAAAAGTAATATTTAGGTAATATTTTGTTAAAAGATCTTGTCAAGAGGTAGACGTTATATATACGGATTTCTTTAAAGCATTTGACAGACTCAATCACGTTACTTTACTTAATAAATTACAAAACTCTGTTCTATCAAAAAATTTGACATGCTTCTTCAAATCTTACCTCGCAGAGAGAAAACAATTTGTTCACTGTTATGGTGGTCAACAATCAGTTATAATATAGGTCACATCAGGGGTTCCTCAAGGATCCATATTAGGACCATTACTTTTTAATGTATATATTAATGATATCTTAAATGACATTGAGGCGAATTGCTTACTTTATGCGGACGATATGAGAATATACAGTACCATTACAAGTCCTGATGATTGAAATAAACTACAATTAGCATTAAACAAAATTAATATTTGGTGTTCACGGAACAATCTTCCATTAAATCCTACTAAATGTAATGTTATGTCCTTTTCTCTTAGACACGATGTTATCAAATATGATTATCTGATCGATGAAGTAATTCTACAGAGGCCCAATACCATCCGTGACCTTGGCATAATTTTCGATCCCAACCTATCATTTTCAGCCCATGTAAATGATATAGTAGCTAAAAGCTTCAGATCTCTAGGTTTTGTGATACGAAATACTCGTGTGTTTCAAAACTTAAATATTATCAAATTGTTATACACGGCTCTTGTCAGACCTCACGCTGAATATGCCTCCATTACGTGGTGTCCCCATTTCAACACCCATATTAACAACTTAGAGAGGATCCAAAGACGTTTTCTAAAATATCTTAGTTACAGGGCAGATAATACTTAGGGGAAGTCGGGGGAATGGGGGCCCTCGGGGTAATGAGAGCCACCCGTTATTTGGCTTGAGTGCATTTTAATTTGAACATTTCATACCGCTGCCATCTATAAAATGTGTAGCTCAACTTCTGGACGAAATTGCAGCGACCGCGCAAGTCTTCCCTGGGTAGTGGCGGAGCTAACATAAAAAATTGGTGTCTTCTAGTAACGTTTGTTGATTTTGTGAACTCGATGTTCGTGTTATATGAGATGCGCACACTTTGAGAATCGCTGGAATAGTTGTGTTTGAGTCTGAAAATCGTCATATCCAAAGGTGAGAGTCTTAACGAATTATATTTTTTGTGTAGCACCAATCAAGGAAGATCATGCGTTTTGGGGTTATGATAGACTCATAATATATACGGGGTTATGATAGACTCATAATATATACGGGGGGGTTATGATAGACTCAGACCGGGGTAATGGTGGCCGGCCACCATTACCCCATTGCCCATACACAAGAAACATTACAATATCTGCCATCAGATGCCGAGGTGTTATAAGATACGTTATCGGCAGCTATAGCTGCTATAAGAAGTGGTCGGTCGAGAGGTGTCCAGAAGTTTTGAAATACCAAGAAGCACCTTACAAAAAAGAATTAAAAGTGAAAACAACGAAGGACCATCTTTAGGACGTTCGTCAGTGTTCTCCAAGGCTGAAGAGGAGCACCTAGCAGTACACATTATAAAGCTGTCTAAACTCTTTTACGGCACAACTAGACAGGAAATGCACAGAAATGCACAGAAAAATAATTTGAAGTGCCCTTTCAGTACTGTAAAACAAAGTGCATGTGATGATTGGCTCAGCGGGTTTTTGAAACGTAATACAAATATTTCCCTAAGAAAACCGGAGGCTACGAGCATTAACAGAATAACTGTGTTCAATAAAGAACAGGTGGCATTATTTTTTTAGAACTTGAATGATGTTCTAACGAAATATAAATGCAAGGAATCTAGAATTTTCAATACAGATGAAAGGGGTATATCAACTGTACAGAAACCTGGAAAAATTTTCGCTCAAAAAGGGTTGAAGCAAGTCGGTTTCGCAACAAGTTGGGAAAGGGGAAAAAATATTACAGTGGTCTGTGCATTCAGCGCATCAGGGATTTATGTTCCTCCTATGTTTATCTTCGGTAGAGAGCGAATGAATCCTCTACTGAAAAAAGGAGGTCCTCCAGGGGCAGCATATTTTTGTTCTGAAAAAGGTTGGATAACAGAGGAACTGTTTGTTCAGTATTTTCAAGAATTTGTTGAGCAAATTTTGGAGAATCCTGTTTTGCTCATCATGGATAACCATACTACACATTGTACCCTTGAAGTTTACGAGTTTTGCAAAACCAATGGATTTCTTCTTTTAACAATCCCTCCGCATACCTCACATCGCCTTCAACCATTGGATGTCACATTTTATTCACCTCTTAAGACTGCTTTTAACACTGAATGTAGCAAATATTTAGAAACCCACCCCCATGAGAAGATAACTCCGTTTGAAATGGCAGAGCTGTTTAACCTTGCCTATATGAGAGTCGCTACTTTGGGGAAAGCTGTAACTGTACAATCCCGATATCCTGCAAACCAATCAGCAAGATCATACCGAACCACGGCAACGAACGCCGGAACCCCATCAGTCTTTGGATCAGCCCGATACGGAACTAAACAAATCTATGGAGACAACATTCGAATAAATTTTGGACCATCTTAACCTACTCAAGAGAAGATAACAAAACGGAGGCAACCCAAGAAACAAATGTCCCATGTTATAACATCCACTCCAAACAAAGATGTTTTAATTTTAAAAACGATTAAAAAGTCGAAAAACAAGGAAACCAAGAGAAGGGCCGAGGCCGCCAAAAACAACCTTTTTTCAGACGACAATGGGCAGGCAAAGAGAATAAAGTTACCGAGGTGCAACAAAACAAATAAATATGATTTTGGAACGACTTCGACACCGAGCAGAATAATCCAAACTCTGTCACCGAATTGGACCCGCCTCGGTTGAAAGCCCACCTTCGGGCTGCTGGAAATACACTTCGTTTTCAGCAGCACAGGGATAAGCCATTGCACGGAGTCTACTATAGAAATATAGAAGACTTAGGCTTATCCCAAAAGCTGACCTTTAGCTTTTTGAGGTTAGCTGGGCTGAAGTCAGAGACCAAAGGTTTTATATTAGCTTGCCAAGATGGTGTATGAAACACCCTGGTCTACCGAAGCCGCGTGATGGGTATAGAAGTGCCTGACGTCAGCTGCAGAGCATGTCGTCGGGCCCCAGAGACCATTATGCATTTGCTGTCAGCTTGTCCACCATATGCGGTCTCTGCCTATATCCATCGACATAACGCGGCATTACGAGTGCTGCATTACCACCTACGGCAGTCGTACGGTATAGATCAGACACCGGTGTTGCCCTATGCTCCGGGGGATATTGAGTCCGTTGTGGGGAATGGGAGGTCCCGGTTATACTAGAACTATTCATTCCCCACCGTCAGGCGGATACAAGCCAACAAGCCTGACATAGTCCTCCTCGACCACCAACTCAAGACGATGTTCGTTATAGAGTTTTCGGCTCCGGCCGAAAAGAACATCGTCTTGAAGAAGGAGGAGAAACGGACAAAATATCGAGATTTACTCTCTGAACTCTGCAGGCTGTACCCGGGTTATTCTGTTAAAATAGTGGTTCTTATTATTGGCTCTCTCGGAGGTACGCTACAATCATTGCTCTCAGAATTAAGAACCATCCCAGCATGCCGTCAACCGGCAGAAGTCATCGCTGGGAAGATGCAGAAGGCCGTCATACTTGGCTCGTTGCGTCTACTCAGGACACACGAATTGCGACCTCAATGACCGCTTACCGCTGGATGGACTCTCTGGACTAGTCGGAGGCCAGGGGGGACTTACCAGCACCAAAATAATAATAATAATAATAATAATAATAATAATAATAGGATAGGAATAATAATCGTAATAAGAACACAAATATTTAATTGTTTATATTTTAGTTTATTCTTAACGTTTTATTTTTTTTATCAAATTATTTACAATATTCAGAATTCGTCATCAGAATCATCATTTTCAAGAATTGGCTCGCCTCTAATATTATTACCACGTTGATCTTCATCTTTGCCGTTGGTAAAGTCTATATGATCGTATAATTGCGTATCATCATCTTCGTCATCATTGGCAGACGTCTCGGTGTCAACATTGGCACATGTCGATCCTTTGCAATTCGTACAATTCACTGTGCATCGTACTCCATTCTTTCGACAGCCGCATGATCTCCCGCATCATTTTTTGCATTCACACGAAATAACATTTAATATTTGTTGTGGTGCTGGTACCTCTCTCATTCGGACAGGACTGAGTTCACCCGCCTGTATTTTCCATCTCCAATTTGTAGGTTGCAGCTCTTCATTGGAATTGTGAAAATATCCTGTCCAAATTGCGAAATTACACTTTGGGGGTGCAGAAACGGCCAATTTCAGCCATTTTACCACCCCTACGATGATAATCAAATGAATCTGACTTTGGAATCGTATTCAGCGACCCAAAAAACCTCCTTGGTGCATTCGAGATGCCAAAAACAAGTAAATTGCGAAAAAACATTCCGGGGGTGCAAAATTGGCCAACTTTATGGATTTTACCACCCCTATGATGGAGTCCAAGTAAATCTGATGTCGTATTCGGGTTCAGCGACCCAAAAAAACCCCTAGGTGTACTCGAAATGCCAAAATACTTTTATATTTTAATAATTTGTGGGGGATTTAAGCCATTTGCCCCCCCAAAGGGTGGGATTTGGGTTCCTAAGAGGTTTTAAGGTGATGAATGCCCCCTGAAGCGAAATCCTCAAAAAAAATTCGATTCGAAGCTACATGTTTTTTTTATTATAGCATAAATCCCGGTTCACAGCCTGGACTAAATGCAACGATAAGCGCGAGCTATAAATACGCAATATCTGAAAACCCATGAGAACAACAAATCCAGGAAACCAGCCGGAATAATATTTACCCGGTATGACCAGCTAGTCCTCATCGTCAATGACTTACCTTCGTTTCGTTCCGCGAACCCGCACGTAGGTACAGACATCCGTCATTTCATTATGTCGAATATAATATTATATCTAATCTAATCTTGATCGGTGTCGGTCGACCACGATGACGTTATCTTCGACAATAAAGAAGCAAGAACCGCGAGCACGCGTCAGAATGTCTGGAAACGATCTGACAAACGTCGGCGAGTTGATGTGGGAGGATGATTTACCGGAAAATCGGATGAATCATTAGCTGGGCATGAATCAGACTGGTGCTATCACGCGACAGAGAATCCCGTGCATATTGTATCTTCCAGGGAAGTAATATGCGTTTAACAAATGCGGTAGATTTGACCTACTTCATATAATATGAAATAAAAATATATATCGCCGCGGCGGTTCATATTTTTAAATTAAACTTTCTATGTTTGTAGCATTGAAATATGAGACATAAAAACCCGAGCAAAGAACCCTCATTATATCGATAAAAGGAGCCGCGGATCTCTAGAAACAAAACACGCGCGCTTGCTTACCCAGGACCTCATTTAGTTTTTATGTAATTTCTTATATTTATTATAGGTATTACAGTTGGTCGGTGATTGATTAGGTAGGTGCTCAGTTTAGCCAATAATATTTTGCCCAGCAACGAGGTGGACCACGTGGAGGTATGAGCATATTCCTTGACAGGAAGGGAAGGATAAGGTGTGGATTTAGTGTTAAGTTTATAAGCATAGTACACATAAGTGCAAAAAATTAAATTAAAACGTATTCTTCAATTAGGCAAAATAAATAACATTAATTTACATACTTTGCTTATTGGTGTGAAGTTATCCACATATTTTCAGCCACAGTGATACGTAATTATAATAATAAAAACTTTATTATTATAATTACCACTAAATTGTAGGGGATTTAAAATTTTATCTAGTATTAGAACCACCATTAAAAACCAGTTAATCGAAGTACCTACCTATTTATTATAACCTACCTATAGGTTAGGCATGTAGGGTGTAGGAAATAGGAAACTAATTATTTTGCATATCTTATAATACGAAAATAATATCGCCCTTTATTCTTTAGCTTTTCAGCTATGATTTTTATATAATTATGTATATAGTAATAGCTAATCTCTACTCTAACAAGTAATAAAACTAATAACTAATAAGTAACGATACCCCATCAATCAAGTAGTGGGAAATATATTTTTGGATTTTATATTAAAACAGACTCCGTAAACCGACTTGAAGAGGAATTCAGTGCAGGTGCACTTGTTTCGTGCATTATTTTGTATATTATGCTACGGGCTTGCCCATCGGCGCGGTTTGAGTGAATTAACGTCTACGATTCTCGCCCTTCAGCTTCGGTCCCTAATTGGTGATTGGTGAATAAATAATGATTTTTTTGGACAATAAAATTTTGCAGAAAGGTGAAGCAACCGATAAAGTACACGGCAGTGTGTATGGCTTTCTTTGTCACGCCTCGAAAATATTTTTAAAAAAATAATTTATCAAGAAAGGATATATTTCATTTTACTCTCTTGGAAAAAAACTAGAAAACCCTTTGATGTGTCTTTATGAAATTTTGCAGAAATGTGAAGAAACCGATATAGAACACGGCTCTTTGTATGGTTTTCTTTGCCATGCCTCCAAAATATTTAAAAAAAATAATTTATCAAGAAAAGTGATATTTCCTTTACTCTTTTGGAAAAATCTAGAAAGCCATTAGATGGGCCTTTATGAAATTTTGCAGAAAGGTGAAGCATCCGATAAAGTACACGGCAGTGTATATGGCTTTCTTTGTCACGCCTCGAAAATATTTTAAAAAAAATAATTTATCAAGAAAGGATATATTTCATTTTACTCTCTTGGAAAAAAACTAGAAAACCCTTTAGTGTGCCTTTATGAAATTTTGCAGAAATGTGAAGAAACCGATATAGAACACGGCTCTTTGTATAGTTTTCTTTGCCATGCCTCCAAAATATTTAAAAAAAATAATTTATCAAGAAAAGTGATATTTCCTTTACTCTTTTGGAAAATCTAGAAAACCATTAAATGGGCCTTTATGAAATTTTGCAGAAAGGTGAAGCATCCGATACAGTACACGGCAGTGTGTATGGCTTTCTTTGTCACGCCTCGAAAATATTTTAAAAAAAAAATAATTTATCAAGAAAGGATATATTTCCTTTTACTCTCTTGGAAAAAAACTAGAAAACCCTTTGATGTGCCTTTATGAAATTTTGCAGAAAGGTGAAGAAACCGATATACTACACGGCACTTTGTATGGTTTTCTTTGTCACGCCAAGAGTGAAATTTATACTAAAAGGAATTTAAATAAAATAACTAGATTAATAGTTCCAAAATAAGAGTTTTAATTATATAAAAAAATATTGTAATGTTAATATTGGAAGTAAATGTTGATTAAATTCCAAAAAAATGAGATTAGACTTTATCAAAGTAAAAAATAATATTATCAAGACATGAATGTGGTATGCAAATTTACTCTATACGATTAAATAAAAAATAAAAAATTGAAATCTATGGCCTACGCCGTCGAAGTAATATCTTCTAAATAAACTAAAAGTATGCTACCATTCGGTAAAACAGTATCGTTGATTCTTAATTATCAGGTAAGTAGTCTAAAATCGAACGATAACGTACGATTCAAATTTAAATTAAGTATATATTTAATTCAATAAAAAAATAAAGTGGTAATAATATACCAGAATAGAAAAAAATATAGACGTGGCCTTTGTGCCCACAGCTCACTCCAAGTAGTTGCTAGTGTTCAAACCGTAAAATTTAATATGGCATAACGCCTATTTTAAGATTTTCACTTAAGCAGAAAATGGTCGAATTACGACTTAATTCCCCTTCGGAAATCTTTTAGTTACTTTACCCAGCTGTAGAACACTCACAGATATATATTAATAATAATAAAATATTTCAGACCTGGTAATTAAGAATCACTACACTAAAACACGGAAGATATATCTTCGCGAACGTAAGCCACGGTCAACAGGCTCAAGCAAGCAGGTCGGCAGAAAGGGAATGATTTTTGCGGATATAATGAGCGCGTGTAAATGTGCTTGCTGGGACCACGCGACACTAGCGGGACGGAAAGGCAGGGATAACGGTAGATGGTGAGTCGCGGTAAATTTCCACAAGTTCGCGCGGTTTTATTTCAAATATTTGAAATAGGAATTCAAACATTAGCCATAAAACGGAACGGAATTTATTTACGTTACACTTCTTCCATAAAACTTCAAGTATGGCCGTGAAAGGAGCTATAATGATTATGGCTGCTAGTCTAGAATTCGATAAGAAGCGCAATTCGGAAGTAGTTGAAAGGCTATCAGATAACGAGGAAGTTTCTCAGGTAATGAAACTGTTTGTTTATGCTATCTTTTATTTATCTTGGGCCCATATTAATCTCATCTCATTAAAATTCTTCTAATCAATTAAGAAACTGCAAAACCTCAATGAAAAAACAAGGAGAGACCCTTGTGCTTCTTGTATAGTGTTAAGGCCCGTGCGATAATCCATGCTCACTTAAGCGAGATACCTCTTAACCCAGAGTAAGATAGGAGATATATTATAAGAAAATGCCCTTATCTAATTAATGAAGAAGCCAATTGTGCCAACCAGTTAATACTACTAGCATATGCGAGAAGGAGTAAGTATTCTACCTTAGTGGAAATGTTAATAATAGTATTGTGAATAATAGTGGAAATGGTATAATCGAGTTGTACATGTCTAGAAGTGCTTGTGTCTACTTTAATTTAAAAAAAAACAGCTCGATAGCACGATTATGTTTAGAATAAGACAGTGAAGACGATAAAAAAGGTTTCACAAAAGCTACGGTTCTACGCAAGATTTGTTTTTCTCAAAAACTAAAGGACTTTACTTTCCGACCCAATTTCGCTCCACTAGAAGGTACAAAATTCGTCTCAGAATTTTATATAATATCAGTAACAAAATTGGGACAAAAAGTAACAAAATCTCTAATTGTTTTTTTTTGCATTCTGCTAAAAGTCGCTTCCCAACTTTATATAGGCTAAACATAGGTGCAAAAAGGCCATTCTTGAAAATATGTTCATGGTACTTTTCATAAAAAAACCATGAACATATTTGCAATATACCTACATTGGCATAGAAAATTAAGGAGGTAATTTAATTTTTTTAATTTAATGTTATTGCAACGCCCTCTAGCGGTCAGCTTACGAGCTTGAAAATAATTTCCATCGATTTCGACGCCCTCTATTATTGGCGGCCTCATTATTGAACCACCTGGTCACGATATGAGTGGTACTATTTTAACTGTTTCCTGTTTCCAGAGCTCTTTTAGTTCGATTGCTAAAGGTATGGATTTTGTTATTTTTTCTTGTTCTTTTTGTATTATATTTGTATCGTTTGGTACTACAATGTCTATGAGGTATGTTTTTTACTTTTTTCTTGACGAGTATGATATCTGGTCTATTGCTGGTGACTGCTTTATCTGTGTAGTGTTCAGTTGTATTTAATACTGTGGTCAGTATTAAATACAATTCTACTGTGGGATGCGACATCTCCAGGGGTAATAATAGAACGAGAAAGCTGAACATTTTATGATTTATCACTGGTTTATACCATTTATTTAATATAAACAAATGACGCCGGTGCAAAAGAGAACCGAAACAAGCGAACTTTTTCAAGCAATCGATATTAGAAAAAGAGATAAATGACCGTCCGCGTCCCGGCTGTTTTGTACTCACAACGCTTCGGCATGGTCCCAAAGACGTGTCAGAGTATGGATGTTCGAATCCCGTTAGCGCTTTCCTCGAAGACAATTGAACATTTCTTCGGCACCGGCGTATGCAATGTCCTCCGAATTGAGAATTAGAGGATGCGTGGCTCTGCCATCGATGTGCGGTATCATTGTCCGTTTCCTGGTGTCAATATTAAAACGCAGGACACGCCCGGGCCCACGGAGAGGACGAGGAGAACGCGCTGCAGGACGCTAACGGTACACTGGACTCTTTATTATATCGGAGACACCATCGTGCCACCATTTAGCACGGCAAACTACATAGATGGTTGCCGTGTATTTATTCAAAGATTTCATAACGGCATCAAGCTTGGCAGCAGCGTTTTCGTTGTTTTTGTGGAGACGTTCGATTCTTCAGTGGGCACTGATTTCGAGGTTATTATTTTGACAACGGACGTCAATACCAATAATGTATACGCTTCATTATCAATAAATGACTACAATAAATGTTTCACTACGTATTCGCGAGAGACAACAGCAGGGGGATGGGTTAGACCAGCGCATAGTGTGATATTTTAGCAATCTAGGTGGAAATAATTAATTTTTTTAATAACGCAAATAGTTAAAAACACATTATATACTAATAGAAGAATATGTCTTACATCCCTACATGATTACTTTTTCCACAATTGGCCTGGGACATTAAAAGCGGAGGTCATATTTTTTTTTACCTGAGGGTATACATAAACGGTATTATCGCATCCGTGTTAGTTGTTTAAGTTAATTCAATAAGAGAACTATACCTGCTTCTGTATTAATATCTGTGTGTTGTTACTGTGATCTGCTATTTATCAAGGTGTGTTAAGTTGTTTTAATTTTCTTGTATATAATTTCGTAAGTCTGTAATTTTTTTTTAAATAGGAAGTAAAGTAACGTGTAAGTAATAACCTTATATATTGTTGAAAGCTAGTCCCTTGTCTTATACAAAACATAAAAGACATTGTGCGCAAAATTCGGTTAAAGCAGAAAAACATCGAGAACGATTTTTGACTGAAAATGCTTTGTGGCTTCAAGGAAATTTTACTCGTCCAGATAGTGTCATCCAGGCTTACTACTCAAAAGAGTTTTAAAGAGTCTGGCTACACGTGCACAAAACTAAAACTCCAAGGTCTTCTATTCAAGAAGAATTATTCATGGCCACTGAAATTAAACTTCGGGAGACAGGAAAAAGAGATTCTGCTGCAATACTTAAAGAAATGTCTTCTAGTTCTCCTCAGAGAGGAACTACAATCAAAAAGGCTCGAAAGTCTTGTATTCAAAAGACAGCTTCGCTCTCTGTAAATCAAGAACTCGCTCTAATTGTTGATGCTAAACTTTCTAGACATCAGTATAACATAATACATCAACAAGTTGTGCCTATAAATAAAACGTTGTATTCACCATATTACAATGTAAAAGAGGCTAAGAAGTTATGTTATCCTTCTGGAATCATGATCATGGAAACTGCAGCTGAAATTCATCTTCACTCATTGACCATACTGTAATGCGCTTATGTCAAGTTTTAGAAGAAGTCCTTGAGACTTTACATCGATTGGCAAATAACAACATAAATATAATTATCAAATGGGACTGTGGTGGCGCAGAACAATCAAAATACAGACAAACTTTTTGTGAAGAGAACCAGACTGATCAAAGTTTGTTTAGTCCTTCTATGATACCTTCACAAATATACGCTACTGTTAACAACGGTAAACACATCATTTGGCAAAATTTTGCTCCATCTTTCAGTAAGATACTGGCGCCCGATAAAATTTATTTTTGCCAAGAACTCAGCTGAGGTAATAACGAGGGAAGTTAAGGGAGTTGAGGATCAAATTGAAACACTCTCACCTACGAAGATAGTTGTTAATGACGTGGAAGTATTTATGAAACCTACATTAATCTTTTGTGTCGTAGATGGTAAAGTGTGTAACGCTGTAACATAAACTAAACCTGTAACTAAACTAACGAAATATATGTTTAATATTAATTTAGGTTAATTATTTTTAAATGGGGTAATTATTATTAATTCATTATCCATAATATGTAGTTTTCCTTTTCCATATTGTCACATGTACTGGAAAATGATATACTCAGTCGCTTATTTATTAGTATTAAGCCTGCAAAATTAACAAAAGTTTGTGTACTTTTCGTGCAATAATTACTTCCACCTAGATTGCTAAAATATCACACTGTGAGACGGCAGTATACCTAATAGTGCTTTCGAATTCATAATGCACGATATGATATATGCACACATGATTATTACGGTGGATCTACCGTTCGGCGACACATCACATCCACGTTGGCTAAGAATACAGGGCACGCTGGATAAACAAGCGTAGGGGGCAGGCAGCTAATGATGTGCTTCATTCCATCCTCCGCTGGTCAGATATCTGTAATGACGCCGTCCCAATGAATTGTTAGCAGTAAAGGCACGCGTCCGCACTGGACGGTGAAAGGCGGAAATAATGTCATTAACTGCTCTTTCGATATGTGGTAATACGGTGGCAATACGCGTTAGCATGGGTGGTACACACGAAAATAACGACCGTATCGACAAATTAATATCGATCGACACAATTTTCGAGCGGAAATAATTTGGATTGTTGCCAGAAGTTTCTACAGGATGGCAAATGAAACACTTGAAACAGTGCTAAACATCTGAAAGTTCGACATGGTCCCATTTCAACAAGAAAAAGTTCCTGAATTGCAACACTAATGACATAAAGATGGACGAAATAGTCTTTGAATTTTCCACTTATTTCCTTTGTTACCAAAACCTTAACAAAACACAGTTTTTGGTGTTGGAGTGAGAGCATTTTTCTCACTGCTATTCTCAAAATCTAGAATATTGAAGCTAAAACTTCCAGTTCATCCCCGCGTCTTCTTGACTAGACCACAGGGTGATTTTGAACGCCCCGAGAAGCCAGGATGGTCCCCAGCTGATATACCTAATCAGAAGAGACCCGAACACAACTTACGTCCCGAAGGGGAATTTGAAAGACCAGAGAAACCAGGATGGACAGAACAGGATGGATACCAAAACCTTAACAAAACACAGTTTTTGGTGTTGGAGTGAGAGCTTTTTTCTCACTGTTATTCTCAAAATCTAGAAAATTGAAGCTAAAAGTTCCAGTTTATCCCCGCGTCTTCTTGACTAGACCACAGGATGATTTTGAACGCCCCGAGAAGCCAGGATTGGCCCCGGCTGAAAGACCCAAGCAAAAGAGACCTGAAGACAACTTACGTCCTGAAGAAGACTTCGAAAGACCAGAAAAACCAAGCTATAGACCTGGTCAAAAGCAACTAAACCAGAAGACAATCTCAGGTCAGAGGGTGAATTTGAGCGCCCTGATAAGCCTAAGTATAAACCTGGTGAGAGACTATTTATGCAATGCAATTTACAATGCGATGAAACCACTGATACCTCAAATTATTGTCAAATGGTTTTAATATTAAGATATTGTTATGAAGGTTCCATCAGAGAATATTTTTGGGGTTTTATTAGGGTGAAAGATAAAATGCTAACTAGATGGAATTATATTATTCGCACAGTTAATTTTCTTCACGAAAATCTTGAAAAGCTTGTAGAAGTGTTAGAAGAAATTGAGATCAGATGTGAGAAAAGTGTTACTTTAAATGAAGCATCCGATCTTAGAAGGGCATTGGAAGATCCAGAATTTATATTTTGGTTAAAATTCTTCCATAAAATTTTGCCACATGTTGATATATTGTATAATTGCAATAAAAAAATAAGGACAGCGTACAGTTGCAAAAAGACCTACTAATTTTCGAGAAAAGTGTTTCTGACATTGGAAATCAAACTGATTCTCTTAAAAACACTGTTGAATCAGAATATTCAACATCTAAAAGAAGGCGAATGGATGACAACTTTCGAAGTGCTATTGCCAAAGAAGTTTGTGTAATCGTAAGTCAGCATGCGGCAATTTTGTTTATTGACGTAGCCACCAGAGCAAAAATCACTAAACAAACATTTGTGGTGAAAACTGGGATCAATAGCCATCTCGTTTTCCGTCCATTCTACGAACGTACGACGCATACGATGGTCAAGCGGATTCAATTCCCGCACGAGCTGGATCAAGATCTTTCCGCAAAATCCATTTGGCTGTGCGCGATGGCGAATCGACTCATTTGGGTCTCCTCCTCAATGTGGTATTGAAATTATTTTTCCGCTGCAGCAGCAACTTCTTCGGTGCATACTCTACGACGCCTCGACGTCTCTACGACGTGGATTCACGTTATGGATTAGAGTATGCTTGGTGCGAAAACGATCCTTGGTTAACCCAATTAGAATTCGAACCCAGCAAGCCAACTTTGCAGCAATCTAAGTACTTTGGTGCCTCAGTTGCACTAGGGCTGGACAGTGGACTTCTTCCTCCACCGCCGGCATATGGGTTGCTCAGGCAGCGCGAGGTTATGTATCTGGTAGGTATGGTGTCCTGTAAGTAGTTGAATTGCCCTACTTAGCCTTTTACTATCCATCGCTCGGAGTCCTGTGCTCTTTTTGGCGAGAGATTGATGACCGCTTCATTCCCTTTAATAGCTGGTATAGAATTTGGTTCACCCTATATATATTTCTCATATATAGGGTCTATATATTATCAATACTGCTCTAGTTCGCCTTGTAAGGAATTTCCCAATTTATCGGTGATAGCAGCTGAAATCCATCCGGAATAATGTTGCTATCTCGATGAATATATTATATATCACCATCAATGGCCATTGGCCTTTGATATTTTTGGCCCTATACCTTGGCCTTTGATATTATTGGTAATTTAGTTTACCAATTACATAAGTGACAATACTTGCCCCGTAACCTAGCTCAAGGATAAAACCCAAGTTTTTTGAGAATGTTGCTTTTATTTTTTACGTTTTTTGTTACTTAGTTTTACTTTCTACAGAATGTGATTTGTTTTTGTAAGCCTTAATGTGCCTTAAAATGTGCCTTAAAACCAAAGGTTTTTATTTTAATACAAACGTTTTATAACATATGACCTTTTATTGTACTCTTAGTTGATACTTTTGACCCTTTAAATATGGTTAAACTATGTAAAATTATTCGAATTTTATTTTTTTTGATGTCCAACTTACCCATGAGATTTCCTAATTCGACAATCTACTAAAATACATAGGGTGTCGAAGTTACCCCATAACCCTGGGTAACTTCGACACCAAAAGAAGGCAAAAAAGGGGGTTGGGGGTGGGGGACAAAAATTTTTTCGTGGTTGAAAGCCAAGACATCAAGTGTTACAATGGCATAATAGTCAATGATTTCCAGTTGATACATATTCATGGGCGAAGTTAAATATGTCAAATACCTGTCGAAGTAGCCCCGGTTTACGGTACCACTAAGCAGTGACTGAAAATGTATCCAAACCCCGCGAGACCCCTAAACCCAAAATCACCCGTTAGCAACCGTACTAGGCATCGTCGATTCGCAATCCTCCGATAGCTCGGCAAACGTGTATTTTGTTAGACTAACGAAGAGTTCATTGGTGACCGCCTCCTGCTTGATACTAGGAAGACCCGATCCGTGCCGTGATCTCCTCCCACGTTGCGACACACACAAGAGGACTTTTCACTCGTATGTCCCCATCCCATGTCCGAGTACTTTGTTGTGTAACAAGTGGATAATTATATGGAGCACTTAGCAGAAGAATTGTTTCTGTCTGGTATCAATTTGGATTGCCTAATAATCAGTGTGAATAATCAGTGTGGCGGAGCTGTCCTAAATGGATGTTCCGTCATCATTAACAATCAGGAAGTGAAGGTATATTTTATCGTATTTACTGCTTCTAATTTCAAGCGGTAATATTACAAGTTGTCGTAAAATCCACTGCTGATTTCGGTTCCGTTTGAACCGTTTTAAAAAACAGTTCGATTTTATAACACTCGAAGTAGTTTCTACAAACACCAAAACACTTTTACTTTGCTCGACGCGCGTTTCGCTAACCAAGTTGCCATCATCCGGAGACGATTAAAACTAATCTTAAACTGCTGCATTGCGTAGCTTTGCATAATGCAGTGGCATCTATCCCTCGCGGGATATTTTTGCCTGATGTTTTTATTGGAAATGCTACTTGTTCTAGACTATCCAGTTTTGTCTATTTGTCTTAGAGATATGGCTGGGGATGCTTGATGGATTTGCGGGTGTGTTAAAAATTTGTATTAGTAGATACTGCTACATAAGCGGGGGCTAAAAAGCGCTGGATGCATTTGTTCTTAATTCTATGTTAGTATATTTTTGGGTCTTTTTCTTTTGGGTACTTTTATATTTATTTTATTATTACTGTTATATTTTTCTGATGCCTCTTTTTGTTAATTTGTGTTATATACTGTTTTCATGCTTTTTAATTGTTATTTTCATTTTCATTTTCATTTTCATTTTCATTTTCATATTGTTATTTTCATTTTCATTTTCATATTGTTATTTTCATTTTCATTTTCATTTTCATATTGTTATTTTTATTTTTATTTTTATTTTTATTTTTATTTTTATTTTTATTTTTATTTTTATTTTTATTTTTATTTTTATTTTTATTTTTATTTTTATTTTTATTTTTATTTTTATTTTTATTTTTATTTTTATTTTTATTTTTATTTTTATTTTTATTTTTATTTTTATTTTTATTTTTATTTTTATTTTTATTTTTATTTTTATTTTTATTTTTATTTTATTTTTATTTTTATTTTTATTTTTATTTTTATTTTTATTTTTATTTTTATTTTTATTTTTATTTTTATTTTTATTTTTATTTTTATTTTTATTTTTATTTTTATTTTTATTTTTATTTTTATTTTTATTTTTATTTTTATTTTTATTTTTATTTTTATTTTTATTTTTATTTTTATTTTTATTTTTATTTTTATTTTTATTTTTATTTTTATTTTTATTTTTATTTTTATTTTTATTTTTATTTTTATTTTTATTTTTATTTTTATTTTTATTTTTATTTTTATTTTTATTTTTATTTTTATTTTTATTTTTATTTTTATTTTTATTTTTATTTTTATTTTTATTTTTATTTTTATTTTTATTTTTATTTTTATTTTTATTTTTATTTTTATTTTTATTTTTATTTTTATTTTTATTTTTATTTTTATTTTTATTTTTATTTTTATTTTTATTTTTATTTTTATTTTTATTTTTATTTTTATTTTTATTTTTATTTTTATTTTTATTTTTATTTTTATTTTTATTTTTATTTTTATTTTTATTTTTATTTTTATTTTTATTTTATTTTTATTTTGCATGTTGTAGTTTTATGTTTTGTTTTGTTTGTTATGTTTTATCTTTTCTACTCTGTTGATATTAATAAATTAGTTAATATGGGGGTTAGACGCTTGGTTATGGGTAAAAAAAATCTACTTTATTTATACTATTTTCATGGTGACGTCATTCGTCACGCTATAGGTATAAGTCCCTTGTCGCTATTCATACTATTTTTACATTTCACTTGTTTAGAAGGTAAAGTTCTTCTTCATCAAAAGAGTGACGAGTGATTTTTCACAATGTTAACAACCTTCTGAGGACCATTTTTTGGTACATTGGTAGTCAATCTTTTTAATTTTTTATAATACATTTTGCATTAATTGATAAAAACATGCTCTGAAATTCGCACCATGGTTCATATTCTAAATTATTTAACTTAAAAGTAAGCTTCTTGTAAAACTCGTATGCTTGTATTTCAAGCATACCAACTCCGTTTACTGTACATATATTTGATTTCTAAATCCAGCCAATTTTTTTTTGCAAATAAAGCAACCTTATTTGAAAAATTCGAACAAATTGGAATTTTAACTTGAATGAAACTCGGAAAAACAGAATCACGTTTACAGGATTTTAGAAATCAAATATCAGAACCTAATTTTAGTACTGTACTTACGATATAGATTCAGTTCCGTTGACTGTGAAGTCATCTTAATGTAGTGATATTCAAAATAGTTTACCCAAACACCAAAACACTTTTACTCTGCTCGATTTTATACGTAAGCTATGTTAATTTAGACATAGCTTATGTATACTAATACAACAACAATAGTATAAAACGCGCAAAAATCCTCCTATCCTACCCACACCGGAAATAAAATAAAGCGCGGGTCAATATTCTTGGCTAGAGATGTGACCTCGATAGGATAGGACCGAACGGTACCATCGCTCTTTACCCCTAATATTTATGTAGGCCGAGACCGCCTCGTAAGGGGTATGCCACGAATTTCAGGTAACCCTCCCCACAAATGGTATCAGTATCACGTGAAGTTGCGCAACTTACCCCTGGCTGATGGGCCCCAACGGCAGAGCCTTGCTTCTGGCTTTCTTGACTTTCTTCTCCGGTGTGTATTATCCCCGGGGTGTCGGAAAAATACAGCCAGAACATTGGTCAGTCAAAAACAAAATAGAAATTCACACTATAACAACCGGCTAAAGTATTCCCAAAGGAATAGCGGCCACTGCATAGCACAAAGCTATCACAATGGTAGGCCTACTCCTCGCCTTTTTCTTTAAGTACGTTTTTGCTCAAAAAGCACTGGATTGTTTTTTTAACAGATACTGAGCAGAGTTTTTTTCTGGATCCATTTCCGTTTGTATTATTCTGTATCTGTAATTTCTGTATTCGGATAAAGTACAAATAATTAATAAACACAGTAGATCGAGCAGTAAACACAACAATCTGCACAATCGGATTAAAAATATTCTGTACTGTCACTATGCTATCTAGTCCTAGTCCCAGAATGATTTTAAAACCGGTAAACTTATAATAAAAGTAGGTCTAGACACTATAATACAATAATTTTTATACTATTTTGTTTCTGCGTCACAACTCTCGATCTCGCGACGAAAGAAAACCACGCTTCAAACGGCCTGACATCACTAAGAGACTAAGGGAACAACGAAACGTGACTCCCGGCCGGCTTAAATCGGCGAATTTCGTTACGCCGCGCCGCAGAATGTCGACCGTCGTAAAATGATATTTTACGATGACCGTATTTAGAGTCAGATTTGTGTGTTCCCCGGAAATAAATTTTAAAAAATACGCCAAATTACGTATAATTAAATTTCCTTTTGTTTGTTTCTAGGATTCTATTGGTTGAGGTTATAACTTTTTGAGACATCTTAAGTAAAAATGCTGTGTAAACTTTATTTTACTTCTATCTCCCTATATCTCGTTGCCACAGCTGACTGGCCGGCTGTCAAATCAAGTCAATCTAACGTTATAACTCTTTGGTTTACCACCACGCCAACTACCCACGCCCATAAATGTCACGTGCCGCGGATGCCTTATTGTGTGTGGTGTAATATCAGAATTTTTGACAATATATTTGATGCTACTTGCTTGATGCTATGAATCATGATTTGGGCACTGGACATCACTTGTTTTATAATTTGTGATTACATGTGTCACAGTGAATATGACATGTGTATTTGTAGTTTTTTGAAATGAGTACTTTCGCCGCATGAGAGTGATTTTTCAAGGTCGCGTCACGACACATTTTATAAAGTTCTCGTCTCGCAAGTGAGATAAAGCATATGACAAATATGAGGAGAGAGAAACAGAAACAGAGATATCGAATGCAGCTTTGACTCTCCAGATCCACTCACTTCACTATGATTGTTACTAATTGATTTAGTAGACCAACTTGAAAGGCATTTCCTCGTTGCTCTGTCGCATATGCCAAATGAAACGGATCCGGTAAACGATACTAAACGTTTTATTTTTGCACTGACTGCCTGAGTCAGTGGTGAATGTCCGTAATAGCAGTAGCGGAATTAGAGTGTCGTTATATCATATGTCATGACGTGGCGGCGCAATCTGCACCTCCCGGGGACCGAATCCTTCTAAGTAGGGAAGCCTGATGGATGTGGACCTAACATCCTATTACCTACATCCTGGCTCATCCTCTTATACATGCTCTGAACGGCTCCAAAGGTCACATATTTAATGCAAGACGGATTAAATACAGCTAGCAAGTTTGTGTGCGTGTATTTATTGAGCTCAACTTGGACATTCACCTCAAAATCAGTTACGTATAAAAATCAGTGACATCTCATGGGGTAGAGCAAGTGAAGCGGCGATTCCCCCTAATTTTTACAACTTATAATGGCTATTTCTTAACAATGCATTTTTTAATTCATGTCAATATCTCTATTAATAGGGAAGATAATTAAAATATTGACGTAGTTCCTCAATTTATAATTAACATTAACTTTTAACTTCACAAAGAACCAACATCAAAAATTTCTCGATAATGAATGTAGGTAACAATATTTTAAAATTAACAACAAAAATAAACTTCAAAAAAACAGTTAATATCTTGTATTGCCTCCCCGAGCAAGAATTACAGCTTCCATGCGTCTTGGCATCCCCTCAAATAAATGATGAATTGCACCTCGGTCACATTCATCCCATGCTTGTACGACAGCTGTACTAAGCTCCCTCGGGTTCCTGCTCCCTCGGGTTAGGAGCAGGAACTTGGGCTCGAACACGTCTTCCTACCATGTCCCAAACATGTTCGATAGGGTTAAGATCCGGGCTTCTTTCAAGCCACGCCATACGGTTAACATCAACCTGATCCAAATACTCGCCACCTCCTCGCCATACTCTGTGACGGCCATCTGGAGATAACATCCAACATCTCGATTCATCTGTAAACAGGATTTTACCCCGTTCCTCAATTCCCCAAGTTTGGCGAAAAGAAGGCGCTGTCTACGATGTTCTCTAGTCAGCAATGGACCATTGGCAGGTCTTCTTGACTTTAAGACAACTTCATTTAGCCTTCTTCTCACAGTTCGTACACTTATATCTACACCACGTACATGTTGTAAAGCATTCCGCTCACTAACTGAAGTAGAGTCCCTGTTTCGTAGTATTCTTAGGGCTTAAAAACGGTGGTCCTGTTGAGTTGTACATCTTTTTCTTCCTGATCCCATTCTTCTGGTGTATTCTCCAGTTTTTCGAAACCGTTCCACGGCTCTTTGAATGCTACATCTCGGAATACCTAGAACTTGTACCTGTAACAAAATGGTAAAGTGCAGGTCATAATTCTGTTCGGAAAGGGAATAGCGACACAAAATTTAACGTTGTCCTTTGTTTATTATTTAGATAATTAATTCTAAGAAGGTCCACATTTAATGGGTAATTCATCTTTATTTATGTTCTCCGCTGAGTTCAAATTCATTTCGAAAGTTAATAACTAACAGATGTGTGACGCTGAGAAAAATATCTCTCCAAAGTAATAGTAAAATATCTGAAACAATTGTCCTATTGTAAAATGAACAGGGTCTACCCATAAAGCGACACGGAAAAAATTCGACCATAATCGTAAATAATTGTTATTTTGCAGTTGTCCATTAGAAGTGTCACTTAATTTATGGTTTCCGGGTATGGGCAAAATGACCAAACAGCTAACTAATTAATGCAGAAAGAGTATCTCAGAAATGCCATAATTGTATTGTTTTGGGAAATGAATTATCAAAGCCCAAGAAGAGTTTTCATGGGTTTTCTCTTTATGTGTACAACGGGCTACCCCACACCTGACACCACTTTGTAACCACTGGGGTTTTTATCGGATTGAACGATGTTAAAAATGAAAGGGAGCGTCTTGGGTTGGCAAGAATATGTATACATACATAAATATATACATACATGATCTCATAGTCCTGGGTTCGTCGCGTATCCGACAAAGTTAGTTCGTGAATCTTGGTGGTGATGTGAGGTTTTAGCCATACATGATTAACATCGACATCATGAGAGCATATGAGGTAAGCTAAATCTCCTTGTATCAATGTTCAGATTTCCCCTTCTAACTCTAAAGCATACGCGACGAACCCAGGACTATGAGATCATGTATGTATATATTTATGTATGTATACATATTCTTGCCAACCCAAGACGCTCCCTTTCATTTTTAACATCGTTCAATCTGATAAAAACCCTAGTGGTTACATACCGCATAGTATTGTGACCGCCCTTCCTGTATTAAAGTTATGGCTCTGGCGGCGCCAGTTGCATTTGAGACCATTATTACTCTTTATTGTTTACTGTTACTTTGTTATAATTCAGACCAAATCGCAACAATTAACTTAGAAACACTAGCGACACTTGTCAAAAAAAAACAAACGAAGATGCTAAAGCAACTTTGCAAAAATCCATTGGCAATTGCATTGAAAATTACCATGACACATAGTCATTATTTTAATTAATCATATCTTCCCTATTAATAGAGATATTGACATGAATAAAAAAATGATTTGTTAAGAAGAGACTACGCTAAAGTTGTACCAAAATTTTCATCTTTTTATTGCTTGCATTTACCACAGTAAGTGTTGCAAACTTTATGGAAAAATCCAATGTAATCCAATGTAATCCAATGTAATCCAATGTAATCCAATGGTTAAAATACCTTGTATATATGGTCAACATTTAAAATTGAGCTGAAATTCAGTAGCACATCTGCATTCTGCACGAACAAACCTACAATTTAAAAAAAAAATCATGTAAATCCAACCTATAGTTCGTGAATTATAACAACATATGTTTTCAAAATATTTTAAATCGTTCAAAATCTAATTTCTTCTTAATATATATATATATATATATATATATATATATATATATATATATATATATATATATATATATATATATATATATATATATATATATATATATATATATATATATATATATATATATATATATATATATATATATATATATATATATATATATCGTCGTTGGCACGGTAATAGCTGCTATGTAAAAATTATAAAATTTTCACAATAAGCCTAAAACTTCATTATAATTAGAAAATTGCGATCAATTCAAAACTAATTAGTTATTAAATTATGATATACTTGAATACATAAGTTAGTTGTTACTTGAGAATTCAACAATGTTCAATATTTATAATTATTTAATTTTTTCGATTGGTAGTGCACATGGCAGATAATGCTGTTTTTTATTTTCAGTTAACAGATATTACGTATATAAAAAATGCTTTGGTTACTAATTGTGTACTTTATTAATTATTATTATTACCTTAATTTTTATGTACTTACATAAATTTAGAAATTCAAGTGCAGTAATAAATATAAATATGAAATAAAAAGTAATAAGAATATATATGAAATGTTTAAAACTGTTTATTTTCTAACACCAGGATCAACACAAGGTTTTTTCTTATAAATTCAGCATAGAGTTAGAGAGAAAATAGAAATAGAAATACCTACAATAAAAGATATACCAAAGTTAGTTAAATATGAGGCCTAGTGTGGCAGTTCATCATAAAAAGGGTGATAATCTCTTTCCATTACGGCTTTTAATTCTTGTAGGTGCTGTATTTTTGTTTTTTAATTTTTATCGGTCGTGTATATAGAGGCTTTGGAATGCTATGTAGGTTGTCTTTTCTACCTTTATGGCTAGTACGCCCTTCAGTAAAATCAGTCCATTCATCTGTATGACGGATCTTATACTGCTTTTT